>VYZM01022626.1:18363-150335 GCA_013398915.1 Dromas ardeola | reverse complement strand
TTTTTTTTTTTTTTCCACAAGAAGAATAAGTGTTCCAGCATTAGATTGGTATTCTGAGATGCCTTGAAAATATTTTGGGTTACACCCTTGACATTAAAATTTTAGTACAAAAAAAAAATTAAAGCTTGTGTGCTGAGATTTACAATGCAATAAATCTACCCAAGGTCGGGGAAGACAGGCACCAGTTTTGGATCAGGGACTACTGAGATGTATTCTTATTATAACTTTATTTGAGTGCAATAGGCAATGAGTGGAGAACTACTCACTATGAAAAAGCGAACCCCATGTGTAAATCAGATGACCGCATTAAAAAGATTAAAATGTCAATGGCTGCTGAAGTCCAAAAAAGGAGTCTACAGAGACCTATAAAATTTAAGTAAGAGAGGGAAGTAGCCCTTAAACTTTTAACCAGATATTCTAGTGTATGAATGACCACATTAGTTAATTTTCATCATGACACTCTAATTTTGTATTGATTATTTGCTTTTATTAGTTGGGTCTCCTAAGAGATTAATAAAGTCTGAAAAAAGGTCCTTTCCCCCCCACCTTTGGAATACTCTTTTTGAAAACCAAAGATCAGGCATCACAAAAAGCAGGTGGTCATCCTGGTTTTCACAGCGTGGCATGGGAATTATGTTTGTGGGGCAGCCTTGCACCGCTACGTCTCAAGGTTCTCACTCATGCAACTGGGATTTTTATGAGGAAGGATGGCGAGAGGACTTCAAGAATTGGCCCCTGGTGAAGAACCTGATACAACATGAGCATTGTGCTGCATGCACTGCCAAAGGCCCGCAGAGAGCTGTCTGAAACAGCAATAGACACAAGGATTTATGACAAGAAGAAGCAATTGCAATATCTGGCTCTAAACATTTAATCAATGGTTACAGTTTTTACTTCAGATCAGAGCTGAAGTCAGCAGAATTAAATCTTCAAGTGTATTTCAGCAGCCCTAAATCCTTCTGATACTGTTAACAGTGGCAGACTTCCAAAATGCATTCTGTTAATAAGACAGTAAAGTATAAAACCAAGTTATCTTCTTCAAGGAAAAAAAAAGGAAAGTAGGAAGAAAGAGTCTTATAAAACTGCATTTGTGGTGTCCTGGCCATTTTCTAGCTGAATTTCTTTTCAAATAATTTTTTAACCTACTGTCCTTGGTGAATAAGAGAAAATTCTACTAGGAGAGAGATTCTTTCCCCAAAGCTTCAATTTTTGCTCTTATTTTTACAGGTTAGAAGAGGTTAAGAAATCACCAATCAGCTGGTAACATGCAGTACCAATTCTCCGTAGGCCAGCAAAAGGGATTCAGCAGCTGCTACCTTCACTTTTGCACTTAACATAACTTTTTGTTCACCTGCAGCTAAAAAAGATTTATGCAGATCGCACTGGGAGGTTGCTCAACTCCCCAAGGCAACTCCATTAGCTTTCCCAGGAGCTATATTAAATGCGTATTCAACCACACACACACACACACACACAATCCCTTCAGTTAATGCACTGGTTCCAGCTTTAAACTGACAAAAGTGAGGATACTCACAGTAAAGGCCCAGATACCATCCTTAAGACCCTACTTTATGTCCCAAAACTACAGCGCATATGGTAAATAAGACTGGCTGCTGCTCTGAGGTCCCTGTGGGCAAAACTAGGTATTACGGGTTTCATTTCAGACTTTGGTCCAAATGTCTTTGCTTCTGTGAGTTTCACTCAGACTCTTCTTTGGTTCATCCAACGTGGATCACCAAGTATGTTGCATTTGTAAGACCTGAGTGCTGTGTGCATGTGCATGAGGGGTTTTAACAGGCAGATTAAAGAAAAAAGAAAAGGATAACATCTCCCATTTGGACATGAGCGTTCACACTAACCATTAATTCGTTTGTGTGTGCTGAATGAGTGGAATTGTGGTGTACCTTGAGAACTGTGCACCTGAGTTTCTGAAGGCTGTATTATGGTCGCACTAGCAAACGCTCTGGAAAAGAAGTTGTGGAAGTTAGTGCCCCAATGCCATTTGCTTGAGGTCTCCTCCCTGCAGAGGGCTCAGGTAGCAGAGTGCCTCTGGGAGCACACACAGAGAAGAACCAGCTGTGACACTGGCCTTAGTCCACCAGAACAGCAGTTCTGGTGTAGAAGTCCTTGAAAAAGTTAGGTGGGATTTAACGGAGAATGCTAATCTCATTGCTGCATTTTAATCCTAACTGATAGAATTTGTTGCTATATTCCCTGGGATGGTTACAAGATTTACCAGAATGCGTATCCTACTGAGTTTATTGTATTCTGCATTTCAGTTTCTGAAGGATCCCACTCCATCCTGACTAGGAAAAGCTGCTCTCAAATGCAAGCCACCATTGAGCTTGCTGACTGATGTCATCACCATGATGTCGCATTACTCCAGGCTTCAAGCATATGAATACCCCCAGCATGACCTCTGCTTTCCAACAAGGTAAATCCACACAATGGGATTTTGGTAAAGGAAGAGAAATAGGAAGTTGTCAGAGCTCGGACTCTCCCTTTGAACAACTACCAAGATCAGTGAGAAGATGGTCGTTATGACAAAAATTGTACTTGAAGTATGTTATTAAACTTGTAAAAAGGTGCAATAAAAAATTAGGATATGGGAGCCTGTCCAACCTTATTTCCACTACCACAGGTGGGTACTTGCACATAATACAGTTTTCAGTTACCTGGCCAGGCAAATTTTTTTCCCCACCTAGCTCCCTCCTTTCCTTAACACAACCCTCCCAGCAAATTTTAGGTCTTCTCCCCCCAGTATGGGGACACTATATTCAAAGTAAAAGAAATTCCTGTCAATTGAAATGTGTATTTTGCTTAAGCAGAAAATTCAGAAAATGGCTAATTTCTTCTAGTTTAAAGTTGCCCTTAATATTTCATTTGAAGCAGGCAGCTACCATGGAAAATTTTGGTCTACAATGTTAAAGCTTGACAGATTTACAAAGAACTCAACATGGAATTTTACTAAGTGAAGTGTTGGCCATTTACCAGCCTTATAAATTTAATAGTTTTTAATAGAAATTCGCTTCCTGCAGAGAAATCATCAGAATCATTGCAATGCCTTGTAGATCTCCATGCCAGCCTTCTGATGTGGAAGACTTTTGCTGTGATGGTGACAGTCAGATCATACTGCAAAGCCTATTTATTCAGATTTTAGCTAAGGTGTACCACCTAGATTAGCAAAGGTCCTTGGAGAATTGCTCTGGGTCAGTCAAAATTTATGCTTGTGGTATCTCCTGTCAGCTGGTGCGGTGGGAGACCTGGGGCATGAGAAAGTGCTCCAGTAACTTGGGTAGCTGGTGATGTCCGTTCAGCATAAGGTTCCTGGCAGCTCTATGGTGGTTTGAGGCAGCGCAGATCAGAACCAGGGAGCCAGAGCCAGCTTGCTGACAACACTTGCCTTTGCTGTGGACACCACAGATCTAGAAAATCTGCTCACTCCTTTGTTTGCTCAGACTTCCTGGCTTAGGACAAATTTTCATTAGAGAAGAGGACACAGAGTAAGTTTCAAAACCTTAGTGAAGGAACATACTCAGGTCTTTAATCAGTTTTCTGCAAGTACTTAAATCTCAGTGTCTTGAATAAAAATCAGAGCCCTTCTTGCAGTGAATCTTGTGATGAATTTCTGTCCTGGGTTACTCATTTCTAAGTCATAGTTAATTTAAGGAAACATTAAGTAGAGGCAATTTTTTTGTTTTGTGGTTTGGACAGTGGCCTTTGTAAGTTTGAAAAAAATTCTGCCAGCATTTTGTCTGTCTCTTTTTCCATTTTTCAGTGAAAAGTTGTCAGAATTACAGGTTTTCAATATAATTCTCTGTTACAGGTGCAAAAGAATAATAGGAGATGACATGGAGCAGCGGGATAATTCTATCTACATGATCCTATTTCTGCTCAAATAGCAAACGATCAGTCCTGTAGAGCAACATGCATATCAAAAATAATTTAAAATAAGCTTAGGAAGGGAGAGGAGGGGAACACGGCAGGGGAGCCAGGAGCAAAAATCTGGAGTTGTTTTTAAAAATGTCTATCTCAGAGCAAAGATTTTAGTTCCGTTATCACCGAGGCACAAGGAGCAGATTTCTACAAGAAGCTCTGATTAACGGTTTGCCGGAGTCACTTCAGCCTTTTTGCTGGAAGTGTTTTGTGTTTCAGTGTTCCTGCCCTGAGCTCAGTTTCAGAATAGCAGCCCTGAAGACCCTTAAATAGAGCTAGGCTTGTGGGCATGGATATAATTCCTACAGCTGTGCAAACAGTAAAACAAAGATAGCATCTCTTCTGTTGCAACTCTGCAGATCACTGAATGATAACAAGGTGGAGGATTTACAGTGGATTCAAGGTGCTTCTCTGCTCTGGAATTCCTTCCGACTCGTCAAAGAGATGACAAACAAGTCCCTCACTCCTGAGGTGCCACACTCAACTTCGAGGAGCATAAATATCCAGTTGCATTTCCCCTTTCAGCAGTTTACTGTGTGGCATATTTCAGCCATGTATGTGGCATATCATTCACTGCACCTTTCTCAGACCTATAGATAAGGTCCAGTTCTCTGGTGAGGAAACTTCTGGGATGTCCTCCCATGTTCTGACGGACTTCAATTGAATATGAGATTTTCTAATAAACTAAGTTAATAAATAATAGTTCTGCAGTATATGCCATTATCCCTCTGTTTTTCATTTCCATATGGATTTCCGTAGGCTCTGGCTCTTTTCTCTTTTTGACAATCATACAACTCTCTTGAGTTAATAGAGTTACTCCTCAATGCTGTCTCAACATTTTCAGTTTTCTGTATGTTACCAATTTTATACTAAAAGAACCTCAGGGCATTGTTGGTGTTGGCAATGGAAAAGCTAACGTTTTGGCAGTTTTGTGAGGTAGCTGGGGTTTGGCCCATGGGATGGTCTTATGATTTAGGACGGTTGAACGGGCACATTACTGAGAGTTTTCTATTACACTTATAAGCAAGTAGCTAATAGTGCTGACATTTACGTGGTATGTAATAGCTGAAATCTAAGCTAGATACTGACTTAGAGAGAGGGTCATAAAAAACCACCAGGCTACCTTCCACTGCTTGGTACTCCACACTTGGCCACTGTCTGTCTCCACGGACGGCAGTATGCAAAGTCCATGTAAGCCAGTGGGGAGAAGCCTGTTGTGTTAACACCATGTTGCAAAATGCTCCAGCTGTGGTGATTCCGCGTTCCTGCCTGCAGTTTTCATAGAGTTTAGCAACAGAGGGGTGACGAGTTTAGGAAAGATAAGATACTGCTAGATGCAGAGTGAAACGGGTGGGAATTGGCCAGTCCTCACAGTGGTAGTGGAGGTGCTGGACAAATGTTGCCTTACCTCAAACGCGATGTAGCTGCTCACCTAAAAATCAACTAGCCAAAAAGATGCCTCATTTTGTGCTGTAGATTTTATCTTACATTAAGGTATGCTATAGCTTTCTGACAAAGATTGAGCTGCTAACTTACAATTAGGTAAACTCCAGTTTCTAACTAAAATTATTTTGATTTCTCTTTGCAGAGTCGTAAATAGAAATTGGCCCCCAAAAAATCTCTATTACCAAAATGTAGATTTTAAATCCAAATCAGCATGAGGATTTTTGATAGTTTGCAAATTAAGAACAGAATATAACTTCTAAATATTTCAAAATATAACCAGCCTATTGAAAGCATTCACTTCTATTAATCATGCTATATAATGGGCTGAATCGAGACGCTATATTTATTTCACTCCAGAGGAAAGATCTCTATAACTCAACTGCATCTTTGCCACTCATGAATTATCAAGTCTCACTTTGCTTGTGGGATAAATATATCTCAGTTATGTATGCTCTCTTTTCCTCTTAGTGTATCTATATATTTTTTGGTGTCAATTTTTATTTATATGCATATACCTGCAATGCTCACAGCGGAGATTGTTACTTTGCCATAAGTCGAAGCAAATCAATTTGGTTTACAAACACAATTTATTTTCCTACTGCAGCATTCTGCAGTATCATCACAGGAGATACCTCCACAGCCTTCACTATAACTGTTAAAGTGTGCCACATGGCAAAGATGTGAGGAGGTCTAGCATTTGATCAAGTTGACAGGGAGTGTCAGGCTCCTGCTGTAAGCTGAAACACCAGCATGATGACACGTATTTGATGTCATTTCAATGTAGATTCTGACATAGGCCAATTTATGGTCCAATTTATGCCTTGACTCTCATACCAAGGCCAAGCAAGCTATAAAATGTAATAAGAATTTCTTCAATCAATGTCCAGAGGAAAAACAAATCACTCGGTTACTGACACAATATTGCATCAACACTCTGGTAAAGTTCTCACAAGTGTGTGACATGCCCCTAAGCTACAGCAAACATGTGGAGTAAAAAGCTGGGCAAGACAACATCTCATCCCTGAAATGGGAGCTCCTCAACTTTACGGCCGTTGCCAGGTCGGTCCTTCATCCTTGCAGATTTCCAGTTTGTTAAGAAGAAAATCCTTCTCTTTTTGATTCAACCTTTCCTCCCCACCACTATTTCTTTTACTCTGTCTTGCACACTGTAGCTAGTTATTTAACAAGTCTCAGCACAAAATACCTACACAAGGTTGTGGTGACCAGACATTGATCACGTAGCCTGGCCAATGAGTCTGTTAAAGGCTTATATATTCTCATTTTCAGATGCTCTCAAATTAGATAGAAACTTCTACCCTCCTCTTCAGCTCTTTATAATCAAGACACTAACCCTATCTCAGCCAGCTGTTAGAAGTTGTCAATGGCAAATAGGCATGTGTAGCACATATTTTTAATTGGATATGGGATACGGGATGATGTGTTTTTTCAAAAGCACAGTTACTGCCTCTATAATGTGGAACAAATGGTCTTGCCCTGTGGACAACATAAAGCACGCATGAGAAAATGTGTGCATGGTATACACTGTATACCTTCATTCCAATATTCCTCTGATTTTGTACATTTAGAACCGTGAGTATGAGTACTTTTGGTTTTCTGTACTGAACCAGAACAGCTGACAGGGGACTTAATTTATCTGGGAAGGTCTTTGCCCTGGTAATTTCAGGAAAGTTGCCACACAGATGGGCCTGACTCTTTAGGTGGCTGCGAAAATGAAAACAAGGTAAAGGGACACTACTCTACACCTGAACATTTCTCTGCACACATCAGAAAAATTGCCCTCTGAAGCTTGCCCAAGTACATCACAGGTACACCTACACTGCAGTTACACCGCCAGCAAAATGTCAGTGCATTCGCTGTGCAACAGATGGGCTCTCACCTGATGAAGGGCAGGGCATGGGGCTTCATGTAGGTTGTCCTGTCCCATTTCAGAACCATTGTGGGGCAAGGGCTGGGGCTCATCCTTAGCTGGCAGACTAGCTGCACGACCCCAAACAGCTTCTGCTGCCACTATGGTCCTGGCAGCCAGAAAGCAAAGTGGTTTGCAGGGCTCTCAGACCTAGACATATTAATTCTGATGAACCCTGTTCTCAGCATTAGCTCAGGGAGGCTGTATTGCTTGCACGTGGATTAAGCATCTCATATGATGACTATTCACACCTCCTCAGGTTTGTTCATCTGGATATCTGCAAAGGTTTTTTTCTAATATTTCCCTCGTACTACCATTAAAATCCCTTTGGCCATAATTCAAGGTATGTTAGCCTTCTATTGGCATCCCTTTGGTCTCAAAGCTAGCTCTAGCTGCTTGTTCTTACATTTTCCTCCTTTCCCTGCTACTTTCTTTACTAACTTTCTTGTTCTGCCCTCATCACCTAAGTATGTCAATATAACACCTCCCAGTAGTGCAGTAAACAAAGTGAGCAATATCTGTCAAACATGATTCTGTCTCTTTCCATGTCTCCCAAAGAATAGAATCGTAAATGAGGAATTTTGTTTTAACAGAGATTATTTCTTTGTTTTTTGGTTTTTGTTTGTTTGTTTGTTTGTTTAAAGAAAGATTCATATTGTTCAGTGTTTTTATGTTATAAAGGGCAAACGTGTGCTATATTGGAAGAAAAAAGGAAGGGACTGTGAAAAAAGTAAAAATTTCTTTTTCCTGAAGATTGTAAATTGTTGATGTTTGATTTTTCTACGTCTCAGAATGGCTTTCCAGTTTCAAAATTGCTTTCAAATGAAGGTGGTTTGCTTTCAAAAAGACAAATCAAACCAAAAGTTATTGTAATAATAATTGCAGATGGGTAACACAACACATTTTTTTCATTAAAAGTGTCTCATTGAGAAAGACCGAACCAAACATTCGTGTAATTGCTAGAACTCACTATTCTCTCCTGACCCAACATAAATCCAAATGCTGATGAAATTTTGATCATTTCAAGTTGTGTTTTGATTGAAACAGGTTTGCCAGACATCATTCCAGAATAGCTTTTCTCATCAACTCTAGGATCCCTGAAACCTGAGATGGCTCCTAGATCATAACCCTGGCTGAACTCTGCCTCCTGGAATCCTGTGCAAGCAAGCCTTGCTCTTCTGGAAAGAGTGTTGCTGGCTCTGGAAGCAAAAGGGTTTCTTCTGTTTTGTCACCCATCTACTCTTTATCACTCTTCGCTACCGTATCATTACATGTCATCTTACATTAGTTTGCACATTCCTTGGAGAAGAGGCATTGGGCCATACTCAGGCTCTCTGCTGTGGTCCCTAAAATAAAAAAGTGAAAGATAATGGCTACCACCTATTCACTTTCTCTAAAGAGGACTAGATAAGGTTTGGCTGGCCTGAAGTGGTCATCGCTCCTTTGAACTTAAGTAATGTTGTAAGCACCTTAGACTGTCTTAGCCTTCATGATGTGACATTTGAGTATGTCTCCCTGTGCTTTTATATGTTCTTGTATTGAGCCTGTCACTGTGCCAAGGTCTATCACAGTACATTTTCATTACTCTACAAATATAAAATTATGGCAAAAATAGATATTTTTACATAATACAGTAAATCTTACAGTACCCTTTTCTAAAAAACCACCACAGCACGTGCAGTTCAGTTCAGTGTTACACCTGATGTCATTGCAAGCACTTGTGTGGGCAGGGGTGCACACAAAGGTCTTGTTCCAAAAATCTTTCTTTTCTCTTCACTGCAGCTTCTAGTATTATTATACCGCACATGGTTCTAAAAATCATCTCTAAAATCTTGTGCCATGTCTATGATGTAAAAGTGATTATTGATGCATAGCATATATCACTGTGAGCCCTTCATGACTGGGGCGTAATCGGCCCATTTCTTTTCCCACCATACAGTACCAATTTGGAGGGCTCTCCTGTATACACTAACAGCAGGGACGTGGCACATAGACACTGTGAGCAATATTCGATCCCGTGTGAGTTCCAAGGAGGAATTTGCCCTGGGAATTAAGTTGTGCTGTCAGTAACATCCATGCATCCTCAGTGAATGCACAATTGCAGCCAGTTTCCCTTAAAAACTGATACTAGTCCAATAAGATTAAACATCCCCAATATACCTAAGAAAATCTGCCAAAACTAAATCTAAGAAGTTATTTTTATAGCCCTGTTTATAGCCCCTTTGTTTATGCAGAGATAGGTCAGCTGAATTTAAATCTTTTAACCCTTAAATGTCATGGACGACACTAGCTTGCAAAAAAAAATGTAAAAAGACCCGATCAGGACTTGTTACACTTTCCCTTCTAAGTATGAGGTCCAAACAATCTTTTTTAAAAGCACACATAATTGATATCCACTTCTATTCAAAATCTAAATTAATTTCCTCTCTCTCTAGTGTACCGCCACTCTGAATACTTCCATCAGAGAACGGCAAAGCAGAAGCTTGCTGTGTTTGCACAAAATAACTGCTGCACTGTGCTGAAAAATATCCAACCTGCGCTTCCGCTTGGAGTATGTTGTTTCATGCTGTATGGTCAATAAGTGTATGGATAATCAGGAAGCTTGGCCCTCCTGTTACCCAGAGCTGTTTTTTCCTGAACCAAGAAGCCTTCTGTATAAAACCACGATTTTGCACTGATGAAGAAATCGCAGCGTGAACTGACATTATGGGAAGCTGTTCGCCTCCTGGGAACAGATGAGAATTTTTCATGATATAAGGGATGACACTATCAAGCAACATAAATATGTAAGTATAAAACGTACTAATGATGTGCAATGATAATTCTGTGACCTCCCATTCGCTTCATCGAAAGAGAACTGCAGAGGACTTCAAAGACAGTTACAGCTCCCTGTCAGGTCAGGGTGGAGATTACGTGACGAGTGCCTTTTCCAAACAAAAAAGAAAAGGAAATAAACTGAACTGGTGGGGAAATAAATTGCAAAATATGTGCTGTGCATTGTTACAGAGTCTCACTGTTTGAACGGTGGTGCGATAAACCACAGATTTGCTGACACTTAAGGAGCAGCACTGACAAGGTAATATTGGCCTTCCCACCCCAAAAGTAGCAACCTGACCAGCTGGATGTTAATTTATCAGAGCTGGCAGAAAAGCGCTGGGGGAGACAGTACGAAGGGAGAAGCATCTTAGTAGAATATTCACCATGAAGAAAATTAGAATCAAGTTTTTTGCAGCCACTGGGGCAGTATGCTGGAAAAGAGCAAAGATATTTTTATTTGGAGAGCCTTGTCTTTTCACAGGGAGCTTGGCCCAGCTGTAAATTGTTGTCCGTATGGTTATGTTTGAAACTATCTACTTACATTTACCTTGAATGGCTCTTTCCTGCTAGTGAGCCTAAATATTTTCCTCACGCAGTACAGCCTTTTGAAAGTTTGTCTTTTATTAAACTGTCTTGATCAGGTAGGGGAACAGGATGGAAATATTTGTCTTCTACTTCCTTTTGTTAATTGGGTGATCTTTGAACTCAGCCGTGGCTGGGGAGGAACTGAAACAGTAAGGGCAGAACTGAGGAAAAGCAGGGTGTCTTCAAATCACTTTGAGACACAAGAACATAATGTCATGGCAACAGCCTCCTTGTAGCAAACATGCATGTTTTGCATATACAGTCTCCTAAAAATGACCAGACCTTGGTTTTCTTCTTTGCTTGACCGTGCAGTTTGGAAACCCTCCCGAGCTGCTCAGAGTTGCTCCCCAGCAGAGCCACCGACTTCCTTGGCTGGGATTTTCCTGAGAGAACATGGAATAATCTCAGTATTTTGCTGTGCTAACTAGACAACACAGGGCTTTGCAAAAATGTGTATGCCAACTGGACTTGTTTTTTTGGCATGTGTCTCTGAGATTTTGTCTCCTTTTGTTGTGTGCTGAACTGAACTCTGTGCCTTCCTTTTGCTTGCTTATGTCATGGGTGAAACCACAGCGAAAGCAAATCAAGGTATTCCCATCCTATCTGCTGGTAAGCTCAGCGCATCCACTCATGAAACCAAAGGGGGTCCCAGCTGTGACTGCGCGTGCAGGTTCCCCTGACTGTGTCCATGCTCCTCCTTTTCATGTGGACACTAGTATGATAGATCATGATGCTGACAAGAAACTTATGAGGCTGCAGTGATGGACTTGAAATAGTTTTGAGGGAGTCCGTGTCCTCAGGACCACTGTCTCAGGCTCTCTGCTGACTCAGGAAGACCGTTCACGTTTCAGGGTTATCTGGAGTCCCAAAAGATACTACATTTTCACCTAGAGAAGAGATTTTGGAATGAATAACTGTATCATGAAAAAGGTAAGAAAAAATAAAGCGATAGATTCATTGCATGTGGTTCTTAGGAGTTTATTATGCAGCTGAATATATTAGTCTAAAACGAGGATCCCTGTGTAACACTTTCTACAGGAAATCACTGATGGATAGTATGCAACACGATACATATGGGTAGCTGTGCAATGATCCAGTGATCGAAAGCGCTCAGGATCTGAGTCTTCTTTGAGTTACACTCATATCAATTGCATGGAAGTTCATGGAATTATGCCAGTGTAAAATTAGTCTGCAATCATAATCAGTCAGGGAGACTTTAATTAAGTTACATTCCAAATCAGTACTGAAATCTCTGTAACAACAAAGCAGTTTTCTGCAAAACTGTTTTCCGCAAAACTTTTTCTCCATGTTAGCACATATCTCCCTTTCTATAATTTTTTTTCTGAAATTTAGTTTGCTTTATATACTGTGTAAATCCTTGTGTACTGCAGCTGTCCTACACACTATATAGTCTCACCTTCTTGTGCTAAGGAGACAGGATGTTGTGGTATAACCCCAGCTGGCAACTAAGCACCACACAGCCACTCGCTCACTCCCTCATGGTGGGATACGGGAGAGAATCAGAAGAGTAAAAGTGAGAAAACTCCTGCATTAAGATAAAGACAATTTAATAGGTAAAGCAAAAGACGCACACACAAGAAAAGCAAGGAATTCGTTCACTGCTTCCCATCAGCAGGCAAAGGTTCAGCCATCTCCAGGAAAGCAGAGCTCTATTGCAGGTAATGGTTATTTGGGAAGACAAATGCCATCAACTCTGAACATCTCCCCCTTCCTTCTTCCCTCAGCTTTATATGCTGAGCATGATGTCACATGGTACAGATTGTCCCTTTGGTCAGTTGGGGTCAGCTGTGTCTCCTCCCAACTTCTTGTGCATCTCCAGCCTACTTGCTGGTGGGGTGGTGTGAAGAGCAGAAAAGGCTTTGACTCAGTGTAAACAATGCTGAGCAATAACTAAAACACCCCTGTCCTTCCAATGCTGTTTTCAGAAAAAGTGCAAAACCTAGCCCCATACTAGCTACCATGAAGAAAATTAACTCTACCCCAGCCAAAATTAACGCTACTCCAGCACACAGCGTTAGGCCTGCTTGTCCATCTCTGACCAGGTTCTGACTCACAAGCTGTTGTCACAAGAAGGATGTCTCCTCCAATCCAATTAATGACAAACATTAATTTTCTTGAACCTTCCTGCTGAAGATTTGTGTTTTGAGTGGAAAATCTTCCCGTAACAAAGATTGATTAGTTGTTAATATTTGATCTTAAAAGGCATGGAACCCGGGGCTATGTTTTAGTAATACTCTTATCAGGGGGAGTGGGATGCAGCTGCATAATTTAAAAGGGAGTGAGTTTCCTGGTACAGTTCACAGCTCCGTCCCACAAGCAATTGTGCCAGGACATCTGAAAACCGGCACCATTTACAGGGAAAGTAAGAAATGGTGGTTGGATGCAAAGGTTGTGGGTTAAGCTAGTTCCAGTGACCAACACTTTACAGTGTGAATAAACCACAACCTGAGAGTCTCAGGGAGAAGCTGCAGTGACGCAGGACCCTTGGGGCAGAAAAAGTGCCAGAGAGACATGCTTTGAGTGGAGAGGCGTTTTTAACTTCAACACTATCTATCTCAAGAAATAAACTATCTGCTTAGGAGGGAGACAGATTTCTATGACTTAGAAGGGTACCAATCCAAAAAAAAAGGGAAGAAATTGGTCTTAAATGACATCTAGCCTAAGCTGGAAATATACCCGGAGGAACTGGGAAACAAACAGTAGATGTTATTTGTTTCATTAGAATTGAACACTTCTCATGTTAGTCAGAGTAAATAGTAATTGGTTTGTGAAACCTTTTGCAAAGTCTCTGTGCAATTCTACTATCAACTGAAGAGGTTAATTTCCAATCCAGAGTCCCCACAAAATTGGAGTTCAGGAAAAGGAGGTATTTGGGGTATGGGAAATTAAAAGTGGCGCTTCTACTCCTGGGACATAGGCTGCATGAACTGCGAAGTCCTTTTTTTGGGGAGGATATAAAAAGATATTCTGGGCCCGCAATGGACAGCAGAGAAGTTGAAGAAAGAGCCAAGGCTATCCCTCCTCAAACCACCATCCATGGGGCCAACAAGTCAGTGTCAGGGACATTTAGGAGGGAGACAAGTGGCAGGTCCCCCTAGGAACATTTTTGAAAGATAGAGAAAAAAGCTGCATCAATAACAGAAAAACAAAATTATACAGTAACCCAGTATGTTACTAGTAGCCCAAGTATCTGTGGTTATGTGAAGATTACTTCATTCAATTTTCTTCAGATAACACCCATTCCTTTACATATCTTCCCGAATCAATGGAAGAACTATTTTTCACAGAAGAGCTTGAGAGAAACAAGCATCAGTTGTGGCCATTAATTTTATGAATGATTTGTTGGAAACTGCATTAAACGGCAACATCAGCCCACAAATGAGCTTTGAAATGTTCTTATTCCGAGTCTGTGCAGATGGGCAATTTGCTGTGTAATCAGTTTTCACAGCCACCCTTTCAATCAGGGTCACTTGTCTTATAACTGTGCTCTTGTTTTGCAGGTTTATATTTCACAACACCTCAGAAATGCTGCATGTACAAGTCCAGTGAACAAAAAAGAGAAAACTCAGAAAATACAGTAAGTTTATGTCCATGGACACTTCGAACAGGGGATTTCAACACATATAATACTCTGAGAGTGTCAATAAAAGGTAGAGATATAGCCAAAGTGGAGCTAGCTAGAAACCGGTAAGTGACAGAGCTTGAGACTATTATTCTAGCTACTCTGTGAAACTTCCACTTGTGCCGTAACCCAAGTAAATGGCAGCAGTGATATTCCTGTATGCAATTAAAAAGAAGTCTCATATAAATGTAGAAGAGTAATATGGCAACTGTGTAAATCTAGGATGATGCCACCCAAAACACTTTATGGTCCTCCTAACATGTAGATGCTACACTGGAGAACATATAGAGATTAACCACCAAGTGATACAGAGATCAGAGTATAAAACATGGGAAAATATCAGAGGAACTGAATTTATACAGAGATCACTCACTGGGGACATTACCATTATGTAGAAGTGCATTTAATGAAGTAAGGGAATTCTTCACATTAGTACAAGTAGGTAGAACAAGAAGCTGCAGCCTCAAACAAAGGAAGAAAAAGTTTGGGCTAGATATCATGAATTTTTCCTTAAAACAGATGAGCTGGGTATTAAGATAGGCTGCCCAGAGACAGGTTATCTTCTTAAGTTATCAGCGAGAGTAGATCAGACTTTACATGGGAGGGGATGGCAGCCACACAAGGTGGAAGTTTCAGTTTGAGCCCTGCCAACTCCCCTAAACCTATAAGCCACCTCTGAAAGTGGCAGAGAGTGGTGGCACATGTGCCATGCTGCTCGGCCACCCATAGCGTGAGGAAACTTTGGCAGCTGCTTGCAGGAGAGGGGTGACACTGGCTCACCAGCAACTGCCACAGCCTCCATGATGGTCAGGTGAGACAGAGCCACAAGTTTATGAGCATTTAGATGACTTAGGAGTCTTCCTCCAGTCCTTTGTTCTCATTTCTCGGTGGTGCATAAATTACATATCTTACTTAATATATAAAGGCTAAGATTATTTTATTATCAATTCCCTCTGTGGTGCAATAAGGCCATGAAAGACCAGGAGATATGGATAAAAAAAACGGCAAAATGAAGACATGCATATGGCACTTACTTAGATTGAAATTTCTCATGCATGGATTTCGAAGTACCTTAAAATAGTATAGGAAACTCTTGATAGGCTAGGTTTGAGGGCATCTTCACTGTGAGTTTAGGATGGCCAGATCAGTTCCAAGCAGTGAAAGTACGTGTAAATAGTCTCAAGAGGAGACGCAGATCTTTCATGCTTCTCCTGTGCACCATTTTCAGTTCCCTGTACACAAATTCTGAAGGGCTTTTGCAGATTTTTTTGTGTCCTTATATTAATATCTATTCACTTACCAAGTGAGTCTCCCTTTAGCTTTCACAAAGTCTATTTATGTAGAATTCAAAAGACTGAAGAAACAAAACTTCTGCCATTGTAGAAACCTCTAGAAAGTTCAAAACAGTATCATATTAAGATCTGACATCTCAGAACTAAACGCTTGACTATGCCCCATTAGAATTCTTCCATTTCCAGTACCCCCATCAGCAGCCCGATCTAACCCTTGCTAGGTTGTAAAATCTTGGACCTTAAATGGGTTGTTCTGTGTATACTGTTATTCCTGCGACTTGAGCTGGTTGTATTTTTTCGGCCGAGGTGAGGAGAAACAAGGCAGCTTCTGCTTAAGAAGGAGAAAAAGAAATGTTACTCTGTTGGTTGGGGGTTTTTTTGGTTGTTTTAACGGCAACCTTTTTGAAGCCACTCTCAGAGGTTCAGAACATTAGAACAAATACAGACAGAGAGATTAGCAGGAAGGATAGTGCAGGTGAGGCACTGAAAGACACAGGATAAATACAATTTATCACATGAATTTAACCAGAGCTAGAGGGTATCTCCCTGCCAAATGTGATTTGATTCATGTGGACATATACACATGTATGCATGCACACACAGACCTGAGTGTGTGCATGTGTGTATGAGAGAAATTTCTTCTGTGCTTTGTACTGAGGGTATTCGCTGGAAATGATGTATGAAGTGAAATCCCCATGCTCACGGCACGCAGGGAATATCAGACAGAACTCCACAATCACTGCAGAGATGGGCTTTGCTATTGGCAGATCAAACGCAGCCAGAAGAGCAAACCAACCTGAAAGACTCTGGGGAAAACAAATATTTTTTTTTTAAGTTATAAAATAACGTTCCCACCATTTTAATATCATTTCTCCCATTTTCTCTCCCTCTGGCATTCCCCTGGGCAGCCAGCTACATTAGCTGGAGCCTTAGAGAGATAAGAGCCCTCCCCACACAGATTTCCCCTTAAAAGCCCTTCACAATGTGTTAAAATTACATTTTGAATAACACTTTCTAGCTTTTTTTATTAATTTTTTAACATGTTTTTACCATCTGAGAGTTTCTTCATAGCAATAGTAGAGGGCGGTTGTGTGGGAAAGAGGGGTTGTGCTCTTTTCTCCTCCACACTTGCAAGTACCATGCATTTGATGTTGCATCTTTGAGAAACCAAAACAAATTAAACCATCTCCCAGCGATGCCATGAGTTGTAAGGGGAATCTATGACAAAAGGTGTGGCTTTCCCAGGCCTTCCCATCGACTGATCCCAGGGAGAAAGCGCAGTGAGAGGGCCGTAAGAAACCCTCCCAGAGAAGGAACAGGTATGGACATACCCTCTTCTGGGGTGGTGGGGTTTCCTTCCACCCACCACTGATGCTTGAACGCACCTTAGCATTTCTAGACCGCTCCGTCCATGGTGAGATGATTTCAGCTTGGCTATAGATTGCTGAAGAAGGACGTTTATTTATAATACGCAGTGTAGGAAATTAGGCCATTGTACTTCTGCACAGGGGAAAGATTCATAAAAAGTCACACAGAATTATTCTTATATAAGTGACAATGACATCGTTGTAAGGAGGAAGCAGAACTTTATTTGTCTTACTTAAAATGATATATAGAGCACTTGTCTGTTTATTCCACTGCAAACAGCTTCTGCAAAAACAGCGGTAATTCCCTAGGGGGTTCTGCTGATAGTTATAAGTTACTTGAGCAAAATCTCTCAAGTGAGCTACTGCCTTACAGGTAGCCATTATTCTAGATTCAAAGGGCTTTTTGTTGTTGTTGTTTGTTTGTTTGTTTTTTAAAATTATGTTCCGTGTAATATTGCTTTTTAAAATATAAATTGTGTCATAACACCGCTACTTTTCAAGTAGGTAAGTATCTGTATCTAAATCAAAGGATGCACTGCCAAAGGAGAAACCGGTCAATAAATTGGCTTCCTAATCAAATCTGGCTCAGGTTAAAGCAAAGTTAGTTTGATGGATTCAGCTGAAACCTAGTAAATAGCAGCCTACATAATTAAGCTGCTCTACCTTCGTGTAGTCTCCCTGGAAGCTTATGGGCATCTCAAAGGCACAAGAGTGACAATCAGCAGCTAAGCCGAGGAAATGAACAGGCAATATTGCCCACCCAGACGTCATTCCTTACCCCCCATTACCATTGTCTCACCTCTCAGAAGGATTAGCAGAATTTGTCTTCGATTCTTTGACGGGACCACAACATCTTCCTCTAATTTAAGGATGGATTCTGGGTCTGAAAATCAAATAACTAATATTAAGCAATGGGCAAAAATCAACACTGAAACTTGGTCTTGCTCTCTTTTTCTCATTTACGCTAGCTTATGAGCCTATTGTCTATGAAGTCTCAGCCTTCAGCAGCACATTTAGAGGGTGTTTTTAAACAGATGACAGGAAGAAAAAAATAGAAAAGCAGGATAAAAACAAGCCTTGTAGTCCTCACAAACAGTTTGCATTTTTTCCGGGGGGACATGGAGGGGGGTGAGGAAAGAGAGTAGTGAACTATCTGATGAGGCCAAGAAGAATGGGAATTGGCACTGAAGGTGACATGGGTTTGCACCATATTCTTATTATTAATTAATTGCAATCATCAAACTATTTCTTTGACTAACTCAGCTTTCCATAGCCCATTTTCATTCTTGATTGATATTTTTCTGGTTGTTCAGCAAGAAAGTGAAAAGTGCAAGGTCTGTAGTTTCTTTTTAGTGTTTTAGTCCCAAAAAAGAGGTTTGCAAAAGTTGAAAATGTGTGAAGCTTGGCTTAATTTATTCATTGGGAAAAAAACAATGCCAAATTAATTTCCAGAAAATTAATGCAACGTTTCTAATTTACTTTGAGAAGTCACCATCATTTCTTGACTATTTTTGGTTCTTTGGTGACCCAGGGAAACTCTCTTTCACTATGACAAAGCTTCTTTTTCCATAAAAAAATGGTAATAATAATTACCTGCTTCACAGCAGTGTGGTAAGATTCAGTTAATTAGTGTTTTCAAAGTGCTTTGAGATCCTAGGATGGAAGACGCAATAGAAATGCAAAGTATTATTATTATTCAGAGTTAACAACCAAATTTCAACCATTTGCACTTATCCATCTTAACAGCATGTACTCAAGGGAAGAAAACACATAACTTGTCAGCAGACAGTCCTCTTAATGTGGGTTATAAAACCACCTTCTTGATTACCATCTGGAGTAACATTCACAAGTGAGGGATAGCAGATGTGTGCGCATGGAGAGATGCAGCCCACTTTCCCAATCCATTGGACACATCAGTGTTGCCATACTGTATCCAACCAGCCTGGTATTATGTCTCTGACGCCAGCCAGCTCTTGATGCTTAAGGGCAAACAAGAGCCACTCTTGCCTTTCCTTCAGCAAAAAAAAATAACAACCCAAGCAAACTCCCCCTTCCTCCTTCCACTTCCCTCTTTCATAATAACAACGCAGCAGCCAACTGTGCAATGCTCTACAGTGGATGAAAATGTCTTCCTGACCCCTGTGTGCAATTAGTTTCCTCCCAGGAGCATGAGATTTGATTATTTTTGCCGTTATCTTCGCTTGTACAGCCACAAGTGTTATTATCTCTTCTCCATTTTTCAGATTGGCTTTTTTTTTTTTTTTCCTCCTTGAAGATTAGCCTGAACCTTCCAGAGCCCTTGCAGGGAGGTGCCCCATGGAGGTGTGCTGCCTCTTGTAGGGGGGAGGACCATCAGCCTGCCGTCCTTTCTAGCCCCTCGGGTGTCTCCAGATGCCTGCTGGGCAGGGATGGGGATCCCTATGGGGACATGGAGGTGGTGGAGCTTCACGGGCTATCTGCAGAAGAGAGATTTGCCCGGGCTTAATGAGAAGAAATGGGTGGTGTGTCTTAATTTAATTCTGTTCAGACTCTGCTGCCGTCCTGCCCCTTTTTGCAAAAGAACATGGGAAGAACCACTTTGCAACATTCACCCATGGAAAACCAGCACATTTTCGTGGAATATTAAATGCACAGTCCCAGTGACATTTTATTTACATACCCTGGGTAGGGATAAAATGAAAGCAATCCTGCCCTCAGGACAGGAACAACAGCCCTTCCAAGTACCACACAGCATGATAAAGGATCCACCCTGACAAGCAGCGCGGGTGGAAAGGGAGCATGCATGGCTGCGAAGGACGGCGTGGGTTGCATCATCAGAAAGGCTTGTGCAACGTTATCCCGAAATTCGGGCTTTGGCACAGCAATTCCCAGAGGTGCCGTGTCCCAGATGCCATCCGTTTCGTGGCTGCTCGCTCTGCCGCTCGGTGTTTTATGGGCAGGTGGGGCCAATAAAACACCTCACGCATTCAGCGGGAGCCTTTCTGCTGACACCGGTGGGCTTTGGATCAGGCTCTCCATGGTCTGCTCTAACTCAGAGGCTGACATTTTCAAACTTCAGGGGTGGAAGTGCTGGGAAACTTAACTGAGTGCCTGTGAACTGCTGTAAGAAATGCACTAACAAAATATTTATTAAACGAGCCACTTCCTTATCTTACTTTCAAATTGCGTTAAAGAGAAAAAGATTTATAGGTGACAGAAACCAATATTAAAATAGAGCAAATGCACACAACTCTCTGGATCCCCAGGGTGCCACTCAGGGTAGTGACAGGCCATTTTAAGTCAGCGAACCTGCTTTGTTGCAATGGTCTCAAAAAGGAGGAGAAAAGCCCGTTTTTGGCATAGCGGGTCTCTTTGTACTGCCGTGTGGCTTTTTTGGTGGTGAGCTGGGGTTCAAAGGAGCGTGGTGTATCTATCACTGCCATAGTTAATCCTATCATTAGACGATATAAACAACCTTCTCCACATTAGCAATGTTTACCTCATATTGCTCTAGCATTCATTTTCACTAATATGATACAAAAGTGTAATGATGTATAAGTGTTTTTTAATGTTAAGTAAGTGAAAACAGGTGGGTAATTTACCACTGGCTCTGTACAGATTGGAGCTGGCATTTCACAAGGAAGGCGCTGGACTCTTTCTTCTGTGTTTTTCATATATAATTCTTTTTATTTTCCTGGTGTCTGCTGCTCCAGTTTATAGTTTATGCCACCAAGTCAAAGCCATAAGTGCCACCATTATTTTGGAGCCAGCAGAATGAAACGTTTGTTTAGAAAGCTTTTAGTTAGCCGTGGGATGAGGGGGTTTGATATGGAGGCAGGTATTCTTTACTCATATTTGTGTTAAAACCGAACATTTTGCTTGTGTAAGTTACTTAGGAACTAGTCTGTGCTGCTGGGGCATGATCTCTCTTGGAAGAACAAACCCTAAAATGGAGGAGACAAGATCAGTGCTGACCAGTGGTTTCTGTGTTGTGAGATGGGGGAACATGCAGGTTTCATGTTAAATTTACTGGATATCCCATTTTTTCCTTTCACCATAGAGTGCGTTCTTTTTCATTCATTCCTATAGATATAGTAATGCCCAGAAACCCAAACGAGAGCTATCACACCACAAAAAAAACCCTATAAAATGTGGACAGAGGGAGTTTTTAACCCAGCAAGGAGCCCATCTGCACGTGGCTGGTCCCCTACATAAGGGCTGGGAAGAGGCTCAGGAAGCAGCGAAGTCAATGGGCTTTGCAGGGTCACACAGGTCAGACCCCAAGGGGAGACCCAGTGCTCCTGCGTCTGCTCTGCGCGGCTTCTCATATGCAGGATCGGGCTTAATTTCCACTTCAAGAGAGTTTTGACTCCCAAGCTAGCGTTGCAAGATTATTTCTTTTTATCTTTGCTCCTTTTTTTAGAATTCCTTTCTTTGAAACGTTTTGCTTAGTAGTAATTGCTGCTAAAATTTCACAGAACATTTGCAAAAGTGACAGCCTAATTCTAGAAAATTTGAAACATTTAAAAGGCATTTGTACAGAATTTTGGTGCTGAAAAGCTTTGTTGGTGAAGTTTTGTTCACTGAAGTTATCTAGGTAATTTTTGCAAAGCGGAGGCCTTAAATGTGAGTATGCTTCACTTCCATGCATTTCCTTGCTATATTTGGCATAACTGGAGGAAAAATTGAATATCAGAGATTCTGTTTTAAGGCACCAAATGGGGATTTCAAAGACCTTAGAAACAGTATGGTCAGTATTTTCTGAAAATGAAGAAATTTCCAGTGAAAACTCTATGAAAAAAAAACGTATCTGGTAGCTTAAAACAATTATTCACATTTGCTTTTATGCTAAATCAGGGCACTAGTTATCCCTCAGTGCTGCAACAAAAGGTGACGTTTTAGAGAGTCTCCCCGTTTCCTACTCAAAATAGACCTAGACGTTTTTCAGGTGGGCTGCTGCTCTGTGGGGATCGGGGGAGTCCGCCTGCGAGGGGCTTCCTGCAGCCTTTTCTGGGGAAGCCCGTATGCCCACGGCCACTGTCTGCACATCCATTCCACAGAGCTCACAAGAAAAAAGGGCAACAAAACCAGCCACGTGTGAGCACGACCATGGATATTCAAAGCATCCCTCCTCTTGGGATAGTGGAAAAAGTGCACAGCTCCCTGGGGCTGGTGGGGGCTGCAGGTCCCCGTCAGCCACCAGAGCTGTGCGCGGAGATGTTGGGGGGTGAGGACCGCCGTCCCTGCTCCCAGCCCAGCTACCAGCTCCGTTCCACTCTCAGCCCTCTCCTTCCTTTCCTTCGGGCTGTAGCTTTGCTTCATTATTTTCCTCTGGGGCTGCAATTTTTCCCGGTTAGCCACAGTCAGTATATAAAACACATTTTACTAAAGTTCTTCCAACAAAAACTTCATTGAAACAACTTTTAAAGTTGTGAAAAAAATAACAGGAAATTCACACTTAGGCCCTTGAGGATGAAACATGACATATGTCTTCCAACACATAGGCACAATGGGGTGCGCTATAAAAGTAAATAAGGATCACACCATGGTGCCTAGCTGTTGGAGGACATGCCTTTTGCCATTAAGTTATCATTTCCTTACTTTTTTGTCCAAACTCCCATGTACTTTTAATTGTTGACTCCAGTGACTATATTAATCTTCTTTCTTTCTTTTATTTTAATAAAGCAATGTGTGACCTGCCTTAAGGTTAGAGACTAAAAATTAGCACAAGCATTAACATTTAATATACCAACCAAAATGAAGATTTACATTGCAAACGGATAGGCAGTCTAAATTTAGGCTGCTCACAAAATGAGGCTATACACAAATGTATTTCATTAATTATATATGTCTAGGAGAACTTAAATACAGCCAACATTTATGCATGCTGAGTACATGTGCCAAAAATGTTATAGTCTTGTATGGTGAATGCAGTTTTAATTTGCATGTGCAGTGTGTTTTTTCAATAAAAAGGGAAAAAATTCCCTAAAAACTGCACAATCTGCGTTCATTCTTCATTTAAAATATTGGCAAAGCCGATCTTCACAGTAATAATCACAGACTTCACTATTAATATCCAAGATTTATTTCATTCATTTGAAAGCATCCCTTGTGAAATATTAGCACCCATTTGGACTCTTTTCATTCTCCAAAATGATCAGCTCTTGGGATTTCCTTCCCTTTGGGGGTTCTGGTGTATTTTTAAAGCCAAGTCATTCCTCAGAAGATAGTAGGTAGAAACAGCCTTAACTGTGTTATTTCATTGGGTTCTTGTCCCACACAACAAAAAAGGACAAAGCCCATTGATAAAGTCACATTGCTTATTACTGGAACACATTTGTGAATCTTGCTTTAAAAGACCCATTTACAGATGGAAGTGTGCACTCCAGGAGCCTCAGGCTTCTGCAGGAAAGCCAGCCTTGATATGAGAAGAGACCTCCTTCTGACTCTGCAGAGATTCATTGCACCTTGTTGTTCCTGCAAACGTGAATCCTTACAAACCCCATATTTTCACCCGATAGTGAAATAGCAACTTACTTATGAGCTAAAATGAGGCACCACAGGATGACCATCACTGTCAGATTAGAAGAAGTATCTCTGTGTTCCTTCTGACCATGTCCATTTTTCACATTGGAAGGGGTTAGCCATCAAACCTGAGACCCAATAATCTGTTGCTGGTTCTGGGGTATTTACCCTGGTTGCTGGGCTGGGAATAGGTGTGCTGCATTTGGAATTGATCCGATTTCCATGCCTGGGCCCATCCCGCAAAGGGACATAACCTTCCATTCATCGGGGGATTAGGGCCTAGAAAGGAAGATAACTGACAATCTCAGCTAAAGGGGAACATATATATACCTGTGAATTGTGGAGTAAACAGCTGCTGAGTGATTAAAAGCTAAGTAAAGCCGAACCACTTAATCAGTTCGTAAAGCTGTTTGTTGTAAGCATCCTGCAAAGTGACAGATTTTTTCTGCTATATAACAAAACATAAAATGAAAGGAGCCTTTCTTCCCTCGTGACAGTTTAAAAGTGCTGCGCTGTCTTTTTTCCCCTCAGACTCTGAAGTGGTGTCACTTCAGGAGAATAGCTGTGCCCAGGAGGGACCAGCGCGTGAGAGGGGCCCGTCTCCTCCTCGCTGGCATGCTGCATTGCAGAGACCCACGCTGATGAGACCGGCCCTTTGGCAAAGGAAATTGGGGATTAAATGCCAGAGATGAAATATTCTCAGGGTCAAGTCTGTTATGGGAAAACACGTTTTGTCACAGTGTGCCCAAAAAGATGGGTGCCCAGGCTAGCCCGCACAGACTGTGCTTCCAGCGATGAACACAGGCTCCTGAAAGCCACCCCACATGTGAATGGTGCCCCAAGGGCAAGTGTCTGCTATAACCAGCAGATTGCAGTTTAGCCCTTAATGGCAATAGTAAGCACATTTTCTATATTACCCAGGAAAGTCCTAATGCCCTTTTTAGTTTCTGTACTATATACAGAGGAACCAGGGCTCTCATCAGTGAAGTACTACGGGGCAGAAGAAAGTTGCTCATTGAAACTGAGAAATGCGAGACACAAGCTTTACCATACACAATCAGAGAGATGTTTATGTAGACAGAAGCAAGGTTTCTAATCTCTCTCTAACATCCTTTCTATTATAAGCTCTTCTTATCCATTCCTCAGAAATTACGCAGAGGGAGAGACTTACAGACCTGGTCCTTTGGCTCTCAGGTTAGCACAAAACACTGTCCACCAAGAGAGCAAAAGCCATCTTCTGTCTCTGGAGCATGGGAGTGCTTCCCCACAGGAAATGAATGATGCCACTGCTTTATACTTAGGTTGTCGGGAGAAAGCAGGGGCCATCAGATAAGGAAGGAATCCTTCTTCCTCTCCACCCCTGCAAGAGCGACACAGAGCCAGACGCCAGGGCTGAGCGGCATCTGCTTATCTTTTTGGCCAACTCTGTAGTAGCTCTGAAGTGGTATTTGCAGAGGAAATGAGTGTATCTAGGAAAGCAGCTAGATCTCCAAAGAAAAAGAGTTTGCTGCTCTTATGTAAGGCTGTTTCTTGAGAAAGAGATAAGCAGAGCAGCTGAAACTTCAGAAAGAGAATCATGGGACACGAAGGGTCCTTTCTGAAACCACTTGGAAGTCAAGACGCTGGGAGCCAATCGTTGACATTTCTATCTTATTGCTAGCAGATGCATAGCAGGACTTGGTTTGACAAAGGGATGAGCATGAGATAAAGTAATGGGAAACTGTCCAAAGGAATTTGAAGAGGCATTTGGAGCTGGTGTGACATGGCACTTTCTATTTAAGAAGAGTTTTGATCAGAATCCTATCTAAATCAGACTTCAGGGCTAACGTTTGAAAAAAGTTTGGAATTGAGCTTTTAAGTTTTGATTCAAACCAGTTCCAGGTCTGAATGAGTACACATCAAAAACTTTTACACAGACAAACTTTGCTGAGTTTCATGTTGAATCTGCAGTGCTGCATGACACTAACATTTATTAGCTTCTCTTTCATACCATCTCTTAAACTTAGGACATCTTTGTGATTGATTGACAAAGCCTCTACCCTCTCCTTCAAACCTCTCCTTAAGACAAATCTTCACTGCTTTTACAGAAGTTAAGCAATAGCAAGATGGGGAAATATGTAGGAAAAGGGAATATATCCAATATATATAACTGGGCCTATTACAAAACTGCTTGCACATACTCCTGAGAAATAATATGCTGTATACTCGTCTCCCAGACTTGTATGCATTACTCATCTGCCTAAATTGTCTTCCCTCTACATGTTAGCATCTAGCTCAGTGACTAAGGGTTTTCCGCTGTTTTGTAACAGCTGGATGCAAGGCCTGTATTACAAGCAAAGTACTTGCACAGCATAGGAGCTTTTCAGAGATGACTCAGGGTGGGACAGGGCTCTAGACCTCACAGTCCCCCTGAATGGAAGAGTGGGATCCCTGAAAAGATGCGAAGAAAGATGTTCTGACAGTGCATCTTTAGGGACTGGCATGAAGAGCTGAATTGGAGGGGCAGAATATGCTTCTGCTCCTTCTCCTGCAGGTGTAGCATGGGAAGGGCTTTACTGCCAGGACTGCCTACACACTTCTCTTAACCAGCCACCTCACAAAGCTCTCCCTGCTTGCTCAGCCTCTACCTGGAATTTGTCTATATCTGGAGAAGTGGATAGGTCCCTCTATTTTTAGACCCTTCTCTTCCTCCTGTGGCACTGGGGTGGCTTCTTCATGCTCCTGCTGGAGCCCTAGAGCTTTAACGGCCGGTTCTCTGATGGGTGCTTCCTCAGAGGTGATCAGTCACTCCACTCCACCAACCTCTCTTTCCACCCCTCTGCCTGGCTTCATGGCTGTCTCTCAGGCAGCTTCTGCCTCTGTGCTCAGCTGCTGCTCACAGACTCTTCCTCTCTCATCTTGGTACTTTATCTCTTTCTGCGGGTGGTGGCTGGTTATGAGGAGCCCCTGCTGCTCTTTCCTCCCCCAGAGGTGGATTTTCTAGGGCATATCTCTGACCTCGAGTTGTTTGTGGGCGGAAGAGTTGGTCCTGCCAGATATTTGGCTTTGCTCCCAAGAAGACATGCCTTCCCTGGGACTTTTTTCTAAAGAATTATCAGTTTTTACGCCAACCTGCTGCTCTTATATTCTGACCAGCTCCCAGAGGACATGTGGTTCTTCAGGTAGAGTGGGATGAGTACAGCAGCCCCAGCTGGTCCGACTGCATCCCAAGCATGGTAAGGTAACATTATGACTGCTCTTTAAAACTGCAAAATAAATAAGAAATAGGGAAATTATATTGACTTCACATTCAATGTCCCTTTCACGAACTGGGTCTCTTGTTTTATAACCTAGTACACAGCTTGTCCCTATAAATGTCTCAGTGATCCAGTATGAAAAAAGTGTACATCAGAGACATGAGGGTTTTGTCTTCCTTGTAGCTCACCAAGAAAATATGATTTACGATGAGAGCAGCATTGTTATACATTTAGAGCAGGCAGTCCTTGTAGTCCTTGTAGTCAGCAACTTGTGATGGTAAAATACGAGTGCTGCCTCCATATTCATAGAATCATAGAATCATAGAATCATAGGGTTGGAAGGGACCTCTGGAGATCATCTAGTCCAACCCCCCTGCCAGAGGAGGGTCACCTTAGAGCAGGTTGCACAGGAACGCGTCCAGGCGGGTTTTGAATGTCTCCAGAGACGGAGACTCAACCACCTCTCTGGGCAGCCTGTTCCAGTGCTCTGCCACCCTCAAAGTCAAGAAGTTCCTCCTCATGTTGAGATGGAACTTCCTACACTCAAGTTTGTACCCATTGCCTCTTGTCTTGTTGCCGGGCACCACTGAAAAGAGCCTGGCCCCATCCTCCTGACACCCACCCTTTAAGTATTTGTATGTATATTCTCTATGGTCCCAGCGTGCAGGCTGCAGCCCCGACCCGTGCAGCAGGGACAGTAAGCAGAGATGCTGGAGGGAAGCAGCACAGAACTGTTGCATCTGTCCTTGGGCTTGACCGGGGTTCACAACGCCTTTTGTATTCTCTCCTCCGGTCCCTGAGAGTTGCTTGAAGCTTTAGGAGGGAGATGTTGGGATGGATACAGCTGCAACGATAGCTGTGGTGTTAATGCACTTGTTATCATAGGTTTTGTTGCAACCATAAATGCTCTTTCAAGAAGAGTTACTGATGTTTACATGCGTGGCCTTGCATACAGAGTTTTAGGCTATTGCTGGTCTTCTATATGAGAAGACATAAAGGATAACTTTGAAGAACAACAAATTATAACACTTTCATTCCCGCTTCAGCTCTATGCTATTTGTCTACAATCTGGTGATAGTCTCTGATAACAGCCTTTCGACTGCTTAAAAATATCTGCTCTGTTTTTCGGAAGCTCCTCACTGAACATGTCTGTCTTCATGGAGACCCTTATGAGAAACCTTATAACTTCACTGTTGCCTTAGTTTGTACTTGGACATCAAGCTAAGAAGGTTAAACTATGCACAGCCTATGCACAGATTGCAACTGTGCACAGATTTAAGGCTGGAAAAATAATCACTGACTCATTAAAAAGCTTAATTCAACTCCATGAACAGGAGAACTGGGATGTATCGTTTCTTTCTGGAGCTCCTTTCCGAGCTCCCATGCAGATAAGGCAATTTTCTCTCACACTGGAGCACAGGTGAAAATTTGTTCTTGCTTGTAGCAGCTGGATGTAAGCTCTGTATTACGAGGCCTGTATTAAAAGCGCTCACACCACAGTGCTAGCCTTGGAGGGAGGTTTTCGATAGGGCTGGGCAGGCAAACTGCAGAAAACTAATATAAAGAACACGCACCTAGAAATTTCTGTTTAACACTTTCAGAGCGCCAGATAGCTGTAAAGGTCAGACTTTGAAGGAGGAACTTTTCCTTTGGAAAGAAGACCCTATCTGTTGGGGCAAAGACACTGAGAACTGCACAGCAATGCATCCAGAGGGAGCTTGGTGCAGGACAGCAGGCCAAGGGAAATACGTCCCCCGCAGAGAGCATACTGGTGCACGGTACAGCTGCATCATTCTTACCTAGCAGCAGTCTGGTGGACTAGTGCCAACAGTCACACTTAAAACACTGTCTCTTCAAACACTCCCACTTCTTAGCTTGTGCTCTGGACCATTTTTTATTTAGGGCTATTGAGAAAGAGGAAGAAAATGGATGAAATACTTAAAACTTAGTCTTACTGACTTGTGGAGGAAAATACCATTGCTAAACCACATTTTCCTTTTTTTGTCCTACCTGTGTTTGTCTTGCCTATTTTGACTATAGGTATTAGGTATCTTTGGAATAAGTCCCATGTGCTAATCTGTGTTGACATGTCCTTGTAAAAAAAACCCACCTTTTTTTTTTTTTTCACTGGATCTTTACTTCACACACTTTCTTTACTAGACACAGCTAGGAATGAAAAAGAGAAAGCCATGTTCACACAACTTTTGGTCTAGTTAGCATCACACAGGAATTTGCTAGATCAAAGTAAATTCAATATTCTTCCTTCAATTTTTTAGTCTCTCTCAGTACAGATGCTGCAATGTGAGCAGGCAGCAGCGTGACATAGTAGAAGCCTAAAGATGAAAGGCTGTAAAGATAAACTCTACCTTGGCAGAGGAGGTCTGGGGGAGCCTTTACTTCCTCAGTTATTCCAGGAAAAGTGAGATTTACCCCACCTGACTCTCAGCACTTACGGTGTAGACATACGCCTCTGGCTATGTAGGCACCTTTTGGAGTTAAAGGGAAGGAAATAGGTATTTCAGCAGTATAGTTCATTGTCTTTGTTTTTGGCATATACCTTAGGAAGTGCAATTTGGAATTTTTTTCTTCTTACAAAGTGGGTCTAGGCATCTAGTTCAGATCTAGATGTTGAGACTGTGAGCATCTAAAGCTGAACAGAGAAGTCTCACTCCAGCAATGTATGTACCAGCCCCTGTATGATTTGGAAAAACATGTGTGGGTTGTGGGAGGGAAGACTTTGGAAGAGAAACCATTGTATCAAACCATAGGTCTACTATGAGGATACTAGAGATGTGGCTGTACAATAAGTGCCACTGTTAATAAAGAGAAGGTTTATTCCTACTGACATGGAATCCTTATGGTACATGAACATGATGCCAGTGAGATCCACAGGACACAAGGAAATGTGATTAACTGCTAAACACAATAACCTGGAAGAGGAGCAAAAGTGCTGCACAATCCAGTCTCTAGAATTATCTTGGCATTGTTCTAATGACCCCCTAATATTTCACAGAACTTGATGACATCCATGATCTCTTGTACTCTCCTTCTCTCCATGGCACGTTATAGTTGTTGGTCTTCTGCTATTAAATCTGTAATATGCTGCAAGGCGGTGAAAAACTCTTTTGGCCTGAGTCAAGCAGATGTTCTGTTGATCCTTCTGGGTGAGCTGTCAATTGGAAAAGGCTGGGCAGAATAATACTGGTGATTCCTTCGATGTTCCTAGCTCCTGATTTTCCTAGCTCTTAGAAGAGAGGACAGATACCAACCAACTATTGCCCTCATGGTCCAGCAAAAATATTGTGACAGGCAGTGCTCATACCAGGAAAAACCCTTAGCCTATGAGCAGCAGGAAAGGGATAAATGATCATGTAATGTCTGAATGTGTCAAATCCCAGAAGGGGAAAAAAATAGCAATGCTTGCAGAGTTTAAGGGCATGGAGCTGCTCAGTGGAGGGAAAGCTGTCTACCAACAGGCTGTTGACAGATTTGGAGACTCAATTACGACACATAGCAGAAGAAATAAACTAACCATTTGCAGATATGCTATTAGACTGATGACCAATTAGATCCCAGCTGGATTGTATAACAGCTGCAAGATATTTCCAACAACGCTGATAAGTCATGATATTAGGCAGAAGAAGTATGACCAAGTGCTGGCAACATACAGTCTAAACCATTTTGACACCAGTGGGAAATGCACATTGCCAAAGAGAAACCAATAAACATGAGCCATTACCACTTGACTTTTTCAGATGATATGCTGGGAGAAAGGGGAAGGAGGTCACCTACTGCTGGGTCACTGGCAGAGCAGTGCATAGGTTTAATCACAGCACAACTCCAAAATGCACTTGAGAGAGCAGACATGGGCCAAGCCAGCGTTCTAGCAGCTAATAGGGACATATTTCCCAGTCATCAGCATGTTGGACATCATGTTAGATCGGCATCTAACATGAAGGTAGATCACCAAGTGAAGTCCTTGGAAAACATGAAAACACAGGATGCCATTGGCTTCTGCAGAGGGAAGCAACAACACCACAAAGATGCTCCTGTACAGCCACTAAGATTAGCAGAGCACAGATCAGCGGTCTGGAGACAATGCAGACACTTAGAGACAAACTGAAAGAAATCATTGGACAGAAGTCCATCTCTATTACCACCTGCTGAGAATAATGTCTGATTTATCAAAGGTGAAAGTATTACCATTGCTGCAGTCAGAAGCCTACTCTGGCACACTCTTGCGGGAAGGAGACTGAGGTTAGCCATTCATCTACACGACCATCTTCTGTTCACTTTTTGGCAGGGTGCTGTAAAGCAAGACCTCTGCAGACAGGTAAATGGACATGGAGCACTTCCAGTAGGACCTGCACTGAAGAAGCTGCATGAGAGAAGAATTTGAAGGAGGCTCCAGGAAATCAATATATGTCCATGTGGCTGTAATGTTTACAGAAATTGCTCCATCTCTCTTAATAGATCTCTTAATCAAAAAACAGCTTCATTTTACAAGTGTGAACCTTTCATGTGGTATTACCCATCCGGCGATACATGGGACAGGATAACCTAATAGTGTTAAATGGGTGCAATCATCTTTCTGACTTCCAATACACAAGTTTCCAAACTGTGTCATGCGGTAGAGATAACAGGTTACACTTCATTGGCCCTTCTCCCTTTTTTTCAGCTGCTGAATTTCATTAAAAGATGACTAAAATACATTAATTACTTCCCTAATATTCCTGTAATTGCTATTGCTTTGCCACAGGGAGGATATATGATAGGAAGTGGCAGAGGAGGTGATCTTTTTAGATAGAAGAATGGGAAGGGAGGTGTTCACCAGTCAGTCCTTCTATTAAGATGTGATCCCAGATGATAAAGAAGTTTAAGGCACCCTGCTGCTTTAGTACGTCTCCATGTTTTCATTATTGGAGGCAGAGAATGAACTGCCGAGCTCATGGAGAGATTACGCTGTTGCTGAGCTGGTCCCTTACTTTGACCAGTTTTACATCTTTGTAACGCTGCTGAATTCAGCAGAACCTCCCCTGGTTTCCACCAGGATAAAGGAAGGGGGACTTTGTCACCCTGCTTTTACGTAAATTGAAGCCCAGTAACACCTTTCAGTGCTGATTTTTTCAGAAGACAGTCACACAAAGCCATCTTAGCACAGGATGCAACAACCTTCCTGTGGCATCAGCCATCAACATCAAATGCTTCTCTTCGTCCTCACCGGTTTTTACCTCTCCACTCACTCCAGGAGGAACTACCTTGCCCCTGACTAGGTGCAGGGCTGGACCGTCCAAGCACCTAGCAAAGAGCATGACATGTGCTGCTCTGCATTAAGGCAGCAGCTCCCACTGTCATCTCCTGACCTTCACAGCCCCCATGAACGGTGCAGGCATCTCACTTGGTGTGCAGCGCTGCTGGTGGGTTGCAGAAGCTGCAGTCCTGAGGTGCGTCATTTCAAAATTCATCCTTAGCCTCGTGTCTTGGAGTAGAGCTTGGATGAACCGGTTCACGAAAATCTGAATGCTCTCCCATTGGCTCACAAATGGTGATTATTATAACTAAAAGGTGGTTTATCTGGATGGTTATGCCAATAAACCTTTATTACATCTTAGCAGGAGAAAAAAATCCTGCCTATTTGCATTCTGTATATATAAACAAATTTTAAAAAACTGTACATTTATTTCTGATAGTGATGTTGATTTCTGATGGTGATAAAAATATAGCTTTTTATAGCTTTTTTGCATATGTAAAAAGTGCAATGCAGTTTTGTAGGTGTGCTTAATCTGCTCCTCTCACTTCTTTCACCAGCCTGGTACATCCTTGTTGTGTGGTGAGCTCCCTGGAACAGGAGCTCTCTCTGTGTTTACAACTGCGCTTCACTTATTTAAAAAAGGAGTCATTAAGTAGCACAGTTGTGATATAATAACAAATAATAAGGGCAGGCTTTGGACGCCTTGGACCTCCAGGGCTTTCCTCTCAACCTGTGTTAAGCTCATGATGTTAAATTGCCTGAGACCTCACCCATTGCCATAACTCTAAGACAAACCCTTGTTACTCATAAATTAATTTATAGATAACAGCTATTTGAGTTGTAATATGAGACTACCAAAACTGCTTTAGAAATGTAGGCATATATCAGAACCAGAGCAGAGTTTTGAAAATCCTGCCTTATTGGAGGCTTTTGTGTGTTTTGTTTGCTTATATTATTTGCAATACTAATTTTTACAAATATTGTACACCCTTCTGGGAGCATTATTTTTACTGTGTGTGTACAGAGACCAACATAGTAGTGGGCCCTCTTCTTGTTGAGAAATACTGGGCATAACTTAGCAAAAAATAGACCTAAGGGAAATCTTAATGCCAGTAAGTGGATGCTCACAATCAGATAATTCAGTTCCATTTGTGACCCTTAGCTGCAGCCCAGACACTGGTTTTTTTTATGCTGTGGCTTCAGAGGGATCAGGGAAGTGCTCTTAGGGCACGAGACCGAGCCCAAAGGCCAGACATCACTTTCTGGTGGATAAGTGTCAAGATTTGGAAAGGAGAGCATCAGCCTTGAAGAGGACCCCAGACTGCTGCCTAATTCTTACAACTGAAAACAGGAGACCTTTTGAAGCTTTTCACTGACACTCATTTTAATATCCAGGTACATTTTGATTCACTTCCAAATCAAACAGCATAACAATATTCTGGAAATTAATAAATGTGAGAGTGAGGGATGTTTCTTGGCAAAATATTGTGCATACCTATTGCATGGCATAAATAATACATTGTGATAATTAATAATGATAAATAATAAATAATGCAGTCAGTTGCAGCACTGGGGACTGTGAATAGACCTACATTTATAAAAGTTGAAATTCTAAGATAAAAGGATAATCTTTCAAACACTGAGCTGTGATACTTTGTATTATTGCACAATTCAGACCATTTTAGCATCTAGGAAAGACATTTGGTCACCTATCTCGTTTTTAGAAGCCTAAGATTCAATGACATCAATGACAATTGTATGCCTGCATACCTTTGAGCGCAAGGTATACATGTCTGAAAATCAATTCCAGTGACCTAAACTGCTTCCACGAAGCAGGAGTGGTCATACAATTGCACCAATAATTGGGTGTACCCTTAAAAGTAGGGGCATAGAAGGAGAGGACTGATGTAGCTGAAAAGCCGCCACAGAGCATTTGAAAATTTGTCGTGACATAAACCGTACCTAATATTTACCATCCTATGCTATTCGTAGTTCCGCGTTGCCTCTTCTCTTTCACTGGACTCATTTATTGGTCCTGCATATTAGCCCCTGCTCTAATAAGAAGTGGGAGAGCTGATTGACAGTTCATTGAACCAGATACTTCTTAAGGGAAAAATTGAAGAGGTTAATTATAATATCTCTTACTGCTTTACTATTTCTGTGAGCCACAGCGTAAATATAATGTAAGCCTAGAATGGGAACCAATATTTTCCTGACACCTCCCCAAGCAGGCACTCCAGATTTTATGAAGCTGAAGAGTCAGAGGATTCAGATCCTATTCCTCTGTATAGCAAAACAGGGACTTTCAAACAGAAAAATAAATTCGTTGGCTTTAACAATATATATTTTTGGTTAACTTAGCAGTTTCAAAAGTCCCTGCTTTCCCATGAATTCAAATGGGAGCTGAATTCTCTGAGTTCTGCTCTGCTGCAGACTGTCATGTTGGCAATCTGTAAGTCATTTATTTATTATTTTTCACCGTAAGTGCAGCATCTTTTTCAGTGATTTGATTTTTTGGTCAATTATATATAGTGGTTAGAATAGCTGTTGTATTCCACTGCTATTTCATTTAAAGATACATTGCTTGGGTCTCCATTCAGCCAAGTACTTAGGCAGGTACCCAACTTAAAGTGCAGCACCATCAATACTGAGTCATCTGTTTTAAATTAAGCACTCTGACTGAACCAGGATCTTAATTAGGCAAGTACAGTTTTAAGGACTCCTTTGCCTTCTGTCATGAGGCACAACCCACCATCATCACTGGAAAGTTTGCTTGAGTGCAGACTTTGTCCCTGTATTTCCAAGGTGCAGATCTCCCCAGTCATGCTGCTTTATCGTGTATTTTTATCGCTCCATCCCTAACGCCTTTCACTGAACAAGAAGAAGAGAAATGAAAAGAAAAATGCAGAGACAGGAAGGTGGCAATTTAAGGACTGTGCGTCTGTGTGACAGGCATCCTAAGGGGGAAGAAAGAAAAACATTTAGGAAGTTCTGTGCAACCACTGCTCACTTACAAGACCACCCCACTGCAGGTAAGAAATGAGAAATTTTGAGGGTTACTGAGCACTGACTCTTCACAGTGGATCAACGCTCAAAGTTATTTAGCACAGGTGTTTCTATAATTGTGACACATTGACAAAATTCTGTGTTCACTGGCCCTCAAGCACCTCCCTCCCACCTGCGCAGTGGTCTGGTATTAGTATGCTGGGGTTGTAATGAAAGCCGTATCATTGGCTCGGCTGTGTCAAACCCTGCATTTTCCTCATCTTGTGCATGCTTCTCTCTTTGCCAGGGCATTTGTAGCTCATACATGTGATTTGAAGGGAATCAGATGGTTGCTATTGATCATTGTGTGCAGTATCTCTGCAGAGCTTGGAAGTTCCTTTTTCTGAATTTGTACAGTGTCAACTCCTTTTTTCCATCCCAAATCCAGGTTAGAGTTCCAGGTGAGGAGGTAATGGATGCGTGTTGTTCAGGAGAGACACAAGGAGCTGACAGTCCGGGCAGATTTCCATCCAGGCTGAGAATCTGGGCTGTTTGCTGAGAAGGGAAGATCAAATTTCTGTTTCTTTCATGTGGCAGTTGACACAGCATCCCTTGGTCTTTGACCCAATGTCTTCTGATATCCCTTTACACAGACAAAGGATGGGTGTGGGGTGGTGGTGGAGAGGGAGAAGAGGGGGTAGAGAGAGATATGAAAGGAAGGAGGGAAGGGGAGGGAGAGAAAGAAAGAGAGAAAGCAAGAAAGAGCAAGCAAAAAGCAAGGAAGGAAGGATAGAAGAAGGAGGAAAGGAAAGGAAAGGAAAGGAAAGGAAAGGAAAGGAAAGGAAAGGAAAGGAAAGGAAAGGAAAGGAAAGGAAAGGAAAGGAAAGGAAAGAAAAGAAAAGGAAAGAAAAGAAAAGAAAAGAAAAGAAAAGAAAAGAAAAGAAAAGAAAAGAAAAGAAAAGAAAAGAAAAGAAAAGAAAAAAGAAAATGGAATCAAAGATGTGAGATTTTAAAGAGGAAGAGTTTTAAGATTTTACGATACCAACTGACCCTTTAGAAAAGCCTACAAGTGACAGGTTACTTCACATCCAACACAGAAGCAGCAAACTTCAAACTAAATACATGTTGTGAACATTTGTCTGAGTTTAATTTAATTAAGTTAATCAATTAGACATGCTGAGAGAAAATGGTGGTTGGCACCAGTGTCACCAAAGGAGACTTTCCCAGGGACTAAGGTTTCTTGCTCTTGTTCTAGCCTTGAGGAGAGGTTCATGACTGCCCCGTGGATGGAGGAGCAGCTGGTCAGACGTTATGTGCCCTCTAACACAGGGCTGGCTCGTCAAAAATCTAATAAGCCACCCTCACCCCAAACTGAAGGTTCTGGAGGTGAGAGGGCAGAGCCATCCAAGCAAGCTTCACAGGAGGCAGCTCGGCTTTGACAGCAGCAGCACAGCACACAGAGAGCTCTTGGCTGAGCTGGACCCCGCCTGGTCCTGTGGCCGCATGTGGAGATCTCCCAGCCCCAGTTCCCAGTGGTCCTGGCTCTGCTCTTACCCCGTGGAGCACCACAGTTAATCTGCACAGTTAATCTGCCACTTTATTCATTGCTATGTGGATACTCAAAAGCTGACTGTAACATAATGCCGCCTTTATAAAACAGGACTTTATGGCTTTTTCCCTTTTTATAGTATGCGAGTGACATATTTGTTCCATTTCTCTTAGGTATAGGAGTCTTAGCCTGCTGCACTCGAGTTTCTAATTTTTGCCCCAGCCCTACCTATGAATCATAGGGTTTTTCACCTCTTGTTCCACTTACGCACAAGACACAGATGGGATACTTCTTCATTTACAGTATTTTGCACATCTTTAAGAAGTGCTGCCTACCCTACCAAGCCAACACACATGTCCCACACAGAAGTTAGAGCTCTTAAGACCCAAAGAGAATGTGTCTGAGAAAATTCAAGAGCAGGGCACGGGAAGAGGCAATCTGTCTTCCCTTCATTCCTAAGGAGAATAGCAGCAAGTATCGCAGCATAAAATTAAAACCAAAGCCAACATGCAGGGAAAAAAGAAAGTATCTACCATTTGACAGATAGACAGGACTGACAAATAGACAGGACAGACATGGTTATGGCATAGAAAGTGTTCGGATGAATAATGTTTATTCTAACACTTCATCATCACCATATCAGCTAGACACTTTGTTGGTGGGGAAAAGAGAAAAATAAAATTTATTTTGCCATTTTTGCTTTACTAGGGAATATGTAACAGTTGGCAGTGTAATACACTTTTTATTTTCATGAGTTATGGATGTGCATGGCCATCCCTAAAAAATTGAAATAAAAACTGTATTACACCGCCAAGTCTCATATATTATATTTATACCATACCAGAGGAGGTGTCTGCAGAGCAACTATAGATATAAACTTTTATTATATCTATAGTTTCTCATGTTATTAGTATAGTTGTGAAAATAATAGGATTTACTGAAGGTTGTTATTCCCCCTAGCATCACTGATGTGGTATAAACAATATATTGACCTTTTGGATATTTTTGAACCATTGCAATGGATTTGAAAACATGGTCACCTGACGTGAATAGCCTGAGCTCTTGTCCCCAGTCTAAGGCAATGGGCTGATAGTACCTTTGTAAGGCAATATTCAGATTAACCTCATAACGTACACCCTGGTACTACCGACAGCGCTTCCCTTTTCTCCTTCTCAGTGTGTGGGGAGCACTAACCAAACTCCAGCCCATCAAATAAACGCAGAGAGGGCGTGAAGGCCCTAGGCTGCAGCAGGCTGCAGTCTGGCATAGTGCTCCATCACCATGCTTAGGTTCCTACAGGAGAACGACAAAGAAATTTGCCACTGAAATGGGTAAAGCCCGGAGACCTTGTTAAGCAAGACTTTTGCAAGACCTTTCCAGGTTTTCTGGATGGCATTCATACTTCTTGACTGATTTCTCAGCTTCCCCGCAAGGAAAAATACTTTCCTTGGGGGGATGCATTGGCTGCTTCCTTCTCCTTAGCCCTCCAGAGAATAAAGGAACAAGCACCTACTCAGTCCTGCCACGGAGGTCCTGTGGAACTCAAGACTGCAAGGCCATGGCAAAGGATCCGCACTGGAGGAGCCTCTGGGTACTGGATCAGCCCTGCTGATGGGCATGAAGGTGTTAGGGAAAAGTATGGAGGAAGAAAGCTGCCACAGATGCTCATTGTGACACGGGTGTGCTCCACTGTCCTGCACACACCGAGGAACTGTAGCGTCTCTCTCATGCGAGGGAAATCAGCCCAGTGACAAGTTGTATTTGCACAGAGGTACCCACTCAAGTTTTCTGAGCTCAGAGGCTCAGGAGAAGCCAGGAGCACCTGTTTACTGATGGGAAATGCCATTAGAAATGGGTCTGGGAGAGCAGCGTATTTATAGCCTCACACAGCACCATATGGTGCATGGTAACAGAAATCTTCAATTGAGATAGATGAGTAAATGCAAATTTCAGCTTAGGTGTGATTTCTTTCTTTTTAAATTATTTTTTTAGCAATCATTTTATTTGATTTCCTCTCCTTGTCTCTGAGTGCTCAGGCTGACTTGGTTGTATCTTGCCCCTTTGCTTTCTGGAGAAGGCTGTAGGGGGATACAGCTTTAATTGTTTAAATAAGTCTGTGTCCACTGGAAGAAGGGGAGGGGGAAGCGTGGAAGAAAGGATATGCCTGGGGATGACAAGCTGAGAAGCTGAAGTCAAAAGGACACATAGCTCAGGCCCTTAGGACTGGAAAAGCAGCCCTTAGAAATTTGAGGTCTGTCAGGCCAGAGGCAAAACTGATTTCTTTTTAATCAAGCTTAATTGTTTGTATTAATACATGAATTTGCGCACAGTGATTCAACTCACCTTTTTAGCAGATCTTTAAAGGGAAATTTTTTAAAAACTTTTTTTTTTGGCAAGGGTACTCCTAGGCCTAAGTCTGTAAATGACATTTGGGTTTTTAAAGGGCTGATGTAGTCCTTCGAAAATGCAGCTGTTACCCTGCTATTAATGTCCATCCAGCTGAACCCAGAAGATTCTTAATTTTCTACCCTATTGCCATTCCTGTGTTCATTGATTTAAAAGCAGTGTAGCTCAGCTTCACCTTTTTCCTATAACAAGTTCAGTCTTCTTCTCAGGAGTGACCATGGGGCAGTGACCATGGGGCACTGCTTTTTATGTCAGGATTGTAGCAGCCCTGGCTGGCACAGCTCTGTGCCACCGCTGCACAAGTATTCGATAACTTCTGCTAACACGAAATCCTCTAAACTTGTAGTCTGCGTAGTCTTACATCAATCTTTCCCACCTTTCCTTGCACCTCAGCTCAAGAGATACCAGATGGAGAAAGAATTTGTAACCCCCGGTGGGACTGTACCTCTGGGTCAGGACAGAAGTGTCCAGTGATGCCTGCAACGGTCCAGGGCTTCCTTGGTGAGAAAATAGCATCCTCCAAAATCCTGGGTGCTCAACCTGCCATCACACCACACACCCCTTGCAAGCCACATGCCAAAATGCAAAGGACATGCTTTTGTTAATGTATTAAGGTAACTGATGGCTCACCGAGAGGCCTATGTAACGATTGTAGTTTTGCTGATTTATTAAGTGCCAATGGTGTTTTAATACTGTTTGTGTTTCAGAAATAAAGATAGTCACTGCCCTGAAGGCTTCCAGTCTGAAAGACAGATACGCACAATACACAACTCCCTGTGGAAACTCGGAAGAAAGATTTTTTTTTATTAAGGAGCTATTCTGATTTAATTTGCTTCTTTAATGTGATATTGGAGCAGTGCGGGGTTGAGAGTCAGCCAGATGAAAACACTCCTCTGCTGGGCCGCAAAGACTGCAAGAGGAGCAACAGCATGTGGAGAGAGGGGACGTGCAGCCCCAGTCTGACTCCATCAGAGTTTCAGGAGGTGAATTCCTGGTGACTTGCTCCTTGACCAGCAACCTCCATCAGCCTGCTGTTTACTGGGGACTCTCACTCATCAACCTGAGCCAGGAAAGTTTAGCTTAACTAAAACTTGCTGTTAAAGGACATGATGGTGAGGTGACAGGAGTTTCTGGCTGTTTCACAGCAGGGTCGCTGAAGCAAGCGGTGGTACGAGGAGGAAGAAGGGTTTAAGATTTTATAAGCCCCTCATGGACAGTGAATTTGGCACCCACCTAGAGTTTCTGTTTTGCTCTACGGTCGGGATCGCTGGGATGGATGAGGCCAATGGAAATGCACCAACATTCACCCAGCCCCTGTGGCCCGGGCAGTGCTCCTGTGCTGCCGGAGAGCAGTAATCCGGGAGGCAATGGGGCACGGGTGGTACCTCTGAGACGTCCTACATTCAGGCATCCGCGCCTGCAGCATATGCATCTGGATGCACGCACAGAGGTGTGAGCCTTTGTCAGCCTAAAACAGCCTGGAGAGGCAGGATTTTAAGGGTCTGGCAGCAACTTCTGTGGCGCAGTGTAAAATCAGTGCCAGTAAAAGGCGAATTCAGGTGGGCATTTCGTAGGGCTGAGAAAGCTGCCTTCTGCAGAGCATGCATGGCTTCCTCCACCGCAGCGGCCACAAGGACACTGCTGCACGTTTACCATGATTACCAGGGCCCCACACCCCGACACAGAGTGAGCCGGGGGGTGTATGAGACACGTTGGTCCTTATTCTTTCACTTAAACCAGTGCCAAAATCAATCTTGAAAAATTATCTCAAAGTTGCTTTCAACTCGATCCGGGTGTTTCTTTACTGCTGGAATATCACCCCGTACACTGGAATCGTTATTACATCACACTAATCTAATTTAAATGCATTTTTACTGTACTTGGTTTAATGAATGTGGAATGTGTCACTATGAAATTGCACCATTAATTTGATAAATAGGACTTGAAGGTATAATTTTTTCCAGCATTGCAGACTAATGAAGCTAAAATACATATATAATAAGAAGTGTAAATAATAAATTATTCTTAGGAGCAAAAAAATTAATTAGATCTTACCACAAATTGCATCTCAATGTCAAAGTTTTTTTACACTACTGACTTTCAAACTAGTTGGAACATGACTGTGATCCTTGGAAAGTTTCTCAAGTAATTGCTGTGTGTACACATATTTGGAAATATACCTCAAGAAACTACTTTAGTTCGTACCAGTCCTTCACATACAGCTTTCTCATGTTCCCTGCCGTTACACTTGAATTTTAATAACATTTAGAGGAATTCCTGTTATTATTTGTTCTAAATTTCAGCATTTTATTTGTTCTTTAAGGCTTGAGGAAACTTTTCGTAAAAATTTCTGACACTGACAAGAGAGCAAAATTAGGACATGCTGCATGCAAATTCTCTGCAGAAGCGACCATGCCCCCGCAGCTCGCTCCCTGCTTCTGCTGTTGAAATCAATGGGAGCTTTTGCCACCGACTTCAACAGAAGAGACTACCGTACAAAGCAGACTACTTTTCACCGGTAATGGAAATGTCACAGCGGTGCCATTCAGGAAGGAAACCAAGTGGAGGGAAATTAAAGAGGAAACTCCAGTCTTGTGCAGTTTAGTTGCTGATAGCTCATCTCGCTCAGCCTACCCTCAGCCGGTTACACAGTGCTGCCCGGTTTAGCATTCTCTGCCTCTTTGTCATTTCTTATTGAGTCCACAAAGAAAGGTTTTATCTCACTCCTCTGGAAAAGAAAGCACCTAGAGATTGAAGAGATCAGGTGGCATTTCACCTCTAGTTTTCTTCATTCCCAGCTGGAGAGCTTTGAATGCTCAGCACAGCCAACTATTCTCTGACTATTCTATAGCTAGATGAAGGACCATTGGCCAAAATGTCATCTTTAACCTTATTTTCTGTTCCTAGTCTGTAGTTTAACAACCAAAATTTTTACTTCCCGTTGCTTGATTTGCAGCCAAAATTCTGACGTGTTATCAGTTTTGTTGCCAGATAACGCATTAAGCCTTACTAAGGGGTAAACATAATGATCTTCATTAAACCTTCTAAATGAACCCACCTCCTGCTTCTTCAGGTGGAGGAAGGCATTGACAAGGAACACTGCTGAAGTGTCTTACAGCTATTTTCCCCCTGCAAGCAGAAGGAGGGAGAGATGAGTGGCAGCTTTTAAAGAAGGAAAAAAGTTAGATAAACATGAAAGGGTTTGTGAGATTTCCTTTCTTAATGGCAAAGTTTTCCAGCAATAAATCACAATTCAGTCCATGCCATTAGTTTTGGGGGCATTATATCCCCTCATTAAAGTGCATAAACAATTATATTTATTGAAGGTAATGTACTGTGTAGTGCATTATAACGACACTCATTAACATATGTAATCATCATTTGAATGGGCTTTACTACAATGTAAACTGATAATGGCGTGATTACCCACTGGGTTATTAACTTTTCAGTCCTAAGATAATAAAAGGTGATACAAGAAACAAAAAGCACATGTGCTTTGCCCTTCACATGTGATTTATGTGTTTCACTGTCGAGCTATGAACACAGGTACACATCATTGGGGAGGCTGGGTCTTTATTGCACATTGTATTTGACAGAATAATAAATGTAGCCGAATGGTTCTTGGGTGGGTGTCTGGGGAAAAGAAGTCCTGCGAATAAGGCAGCCACTACTCCAAACTGCAAGATCCAGCAAAGGAAATAATTTTGTCTGTCTCTCTGTCTCTGTCTCACTGGCACTCTGTGGCTTACAGATCTTCATATGCTCTGTCAGACTCGCACAGATTAAGGAAAAAAAAAAATCCATCTTCTTTATATGTTTCTCCTCCTCCCTCCTTCTCAGCCCACCACACACTCCTGTCTGCCTGGGCTATAATCGCTGGTTATAAGAAAATGAAGGCATGCACTACGCTAAGGTACCTGTGTGCTAAGGTGTTCATATTATGCTAAGTGTATGCTTTTGTCAAACAGATGGTTTCAGGTGTTGAAATGCAGTTTAGCTGCAGTATCAGAGAATAGATTTATCAGTTTGCTGGAGCTTCTCTTATATAAAATGCCTGTTTGGAGGCATCAGAGGTATTATAAATACAGCTTATTTGTGTAATTTATCAGCCCTCTCCGGGGTTTGTCTCTATGGAATCTTAGTGCCTTAATTTTAATGAATGAATCTGAGTTTGTTTTAGGAGGGGATGAGTTAAGAAATATTAAAATAAAAAAGACTCACAAGCAGCCATTCAAAAAATCACCAGTTACAAATAGACGAGGCCTCTCCAACATTAAGTACTCCAACATATACGCTGAAGTGAAAAATGATGCACAAGTCTGCAGTGCCTACGGTGATTTGAAATACATGGGATATGCCTGATGAGACATTGTAGCGGTAGTAGGACCCATTTCTCCACTATACTTCGACTTGTGGGCAAGGTACAGATACAGTTTAATAGATGATATGAGTTTGCTTTGACACAGCGCCAGTGCAGAAGTGTGTGGAGCCAGTGACTGGAGAGTTCCCAAGTGGCAGACCAACAGACGGATAGGTCTGAGCCAAACTCTCGACGGCTTATAGTATAGAGGGTGTGACAAGGACGAGAACGGGGGTGGCCAGAGCACATCTGGGTCCAGCTGCTTTGCGCACCTTTGGGACCATGTGCAACAAGATGCAGAGCCTTGCAACTGTGCTGCTCGACGTTAGCAGCCAAACAGTCCTAGTCACAAAGAGGTAGCATAAAAAACCCATGCCCAGAAAAAAAAAACAGCCCACAGCCCTGGGTTTGGTGGCAGATATGACCAAGCAGAGAAATAGAAGGGAACACCACTGAAGAAGAGTTAATGCTGCCATTAAATCATATTCATGTTAATATAGTCATCCCTTCCTTTGGAAATTGTTTGAAACAAAATTGTTTGGAACTTCTATTAGCTTGGCATTCCTTTAAGGACTCCTCTGTCAGTCCCTGGCCCTTGAAGAGGCTAAATATCTGCACTTTCAGCTCTCCATGGAGTTCTAGAAAGCTCTGGGATGGTTTATGGTTTTCCATTAGCCAAGGGTCTAATAGAGTCCTGAGATCCGTTAAGTGGGAAATTCTTCTCATGGAAAGCAATATACCGTAATTCTTTGCTAAAATCTGAGCCCACACAAGAAATTTGAGCTTGTGGTAAAGACCAGGGTGCAGTAAGTTTGTGCAGGAAATTACTTCATACTGTTTGTTATTGGACTATTTATCCATGACTTTTTAGACAACAGACGTGATGGACTTGATTCGCTCTTGAACCAAATGGGGCAGATGCCCATTAGACGTCTGGCCCTGTGGATGGGAGCTTTAAATCATGTCCTGGTACTGCAAACGCCTCGTTAGTGATTTGGAAACTGCTGAGGGGCTAAGGAGAATTTGAACACCCTTCTCTGCTCCGGTGACAGCGTTTTTCTAGATCAGCTGTACTCATTTAGGGAGTCAGGGAGGGCTGTGAACCTTGCACCGCTCTGACCTCCCCCTGGCTCAGGCAGACTTTCTGCCGCGGTAGTGCCACAAGCAGCAGACGTGAATCAAAGCTATTGTTCTTTCCTGGCCATGCTAACTTGACTTACTCTTATGACTGAACTGTTCCTACAGTACATGAAAACCCACAGTGAAAAATATAAAATAAGGGAAATATAGTATGTGAAAACACTCTACACTACCTGAAAGCTCAAAGAATCAATGGCTGTATTTGCCGTTGTCAGTTCCAGCTGATAACGTCAATGCGTATTCCCACAGTCTTTCCTTTCTTATTTCCATCTGTTCAAATTTACGTTTTAGCAAGGAGAAGATTAGAGATAAATATCATTATGTTTGGTAGCATTTACAACAACTTGGAAGTTTAATGGTCTCCATATTTCCTTCAAAGCATCATCCAGTATCATGGGTTTTAAGACACTTCACTACTGTGTGAAAACAATGTGTGGTTTAATTGGAGAACTCTTAAAGAGAGGAAAGTAGGGAGAATTAGCATATAGCATGCAGAAGTTTGTCTGCTGTTAAGCCTTACCGTCTCCCTGGCAGCACTGGAAACTCAACTGATTTCAAAGGTCTGACCCTCCCCTGGGCGGTGGGCTCAGCCCCCCCTGGAGAGGAGGAAATGCCTGGCATTGCTCTGGAGTAATTCCTGCTGCTTCATATTCACAGCAGAGCTGATGGCTTTGGGGACAGGGGGAGCAAATCCCCTTGCAGCTACTGCAGAAGTTGTGTTAGCGGAGCGGCATTCCGAATGGGTGAAGGGAATCAAAACTGGGCAAGAGATTAACTCTATGGTAGTCCTTGTGGCACTGCGCTTATGTAGCCCAGATTTCAGAGCAGAGTAAATACTGGATTTACTTGGCTCACCACAGCGAAGTGTGGGCAAGCATTTACTGACGAGGAGGAGGTGCAAAACCTGCCTCAGCCTGGCATCTGGTCTTTGCCCTCAGATAGTTTTGTCATCCTTTGTCGCAGAGAACAATCGTCGAGCAACTTGAGGATTGTGGTTAATCCAGGGAAAACTTGAAAATGAAAGAAAGGAGGACCTCCTGATAGTTTTCGCGCTAAGGAGATATTTTCTTTCCCCTTGTGCCATTGTTCCTCTTGTTTTCAAAGTCTCAACACAAATCTAAGAGCTCTGCATGAAAGGTACAGTAGTCTGGGTATAATTACCACAGCTGCCACAGATGGCTCATTTTAACAAGAGACCCTAGGTAAACCTAGTTGTTTAGCCTGCAGCATAAACAAAAAAATATTCTACTTAAACAAGTGGATCTGGGTCTGTGGAGGTGAAGCTCAAATCTGCCTTGCTAAGTTGTGTCATTAAAAAAGTGCAAAAGACATTGATGGGACATGGGTCAGTTCAAAGCTCAGTTTTAACGCGTACCTGGGTAGTCTCCGAGGAGGAGGAGGGCTGGGTGTTGGGATGCACTTTGCCCTTCAGCTCGGGTCCCCTGAGCAGTGCCTGTGAAGTGCAAAGCATCCTCCATTCGCTGGGAAGGGAAGGAAGAGAAGGGAAAGGAAGAGAAATTATTTTAAAACTTGTGAAATTTTGCAGTGGCATCTACTTAGTCCCTCTGACAAATCTCATTTCAGGACAAATATTCCAAAGATGGTATTGTGTTGTACACTACTATTTGCACACTGTCAGGATCAAAATTAGTATGCTTTGTGAATTAAGAGCTAGAAAGACTCCTTCTGCCTGGCAAGAAAGCAGTACTCCAAATCAGGTCAAAGAAAATGGGGGTGCAGAAGACTTCGCAGAGAGAACATTAACACCTAAAACTGCTTTTCTTGCTGGAGAAAATAAGAGAGAAGAAATGATTTTTCGCTTTCTGTGTCTGCTCACATTTGTGAACTGGAGCTCCAAATCAATACACGTATTCTTTCTGAACATTCACAAATTGGTATCTGCAGGACACCTTTGTTCCTTACAGCCCCGTATCTCCACCTGCATCAGCAAACTCTCCTTACAGAGGTCCTGCTGACACCAGCTCATTAGCACCCAGTTACTAATTTTGCTTTCCCAGACGCCTCTGCCTGATGATAATGTCATTAACCTTTCAGTCATTTAGACTTGTGTTGCAGTGGTCATTTTTATTTCCTCCTCCAGAAACCATTGCCTGTGCCTACATGGCATTTCCTACGTACCACACTTAGCTAAGCCCATGCTGCTGATTATCACAACCTCTCCCCCTCTGTCCTTCACTGCTCCAGCCACTCTCCTCCCAGTCCTCCCCAGCGCTGCTGCCGCAACTGCCAGCTCCAGCGCCATGCTTCAGTCCTTTTACCTGCCACTTTAGTTTCCTTACGGACTTTAAAAATGCATTTCCTGAATGATTTACAAATGTGGAGATGGACATTTCTGGTCCTAACACCAAGGCCCACTGCAGATCACCTCTTCCACACACCTCACTTTTCCCACAGGGCTGCAAATCCCAGCCTGGTGGCCTCCACCCCTCTGACCATTCATTCCACAAGCATCTTTTCCACACAGCCCCCCATGGAGACAGCCTCATCCTGTGTCCTCCTCTAGATCTCATCTTATGACACACGTCCATTGCAACACTGGTGTTAAAACTCCGTAGGAAGTCTACTGACTAATGGATGTGTCTCCTTTTTTTCAAAGAGAAATGACAGCCTGCGAAGATTTTGTTGTGTGTAAGTTAAGAAGTAAGAGGTTTATGTTATAGCAAGAAACATTCAGGTTCGTGTTAATGGTAAGGGAAGAGCACAGGCTAAGCAGAAGCTGCCTCAGAAGGCTGTAAAATCTCCATCAGTGGAGATCATTAGGAACAAGTTGCAGAAATGCCTATCAGTGATTAAATAGTTAGAAATGAACCTGCTTTAGGACAGAAGAGTGTACTGGATAACATGTCGGGTCCCTTCCAATCACATCACTTTTTCATGTCTTTAAAATCTGTGTGATCGTATGTGTGTTTATCTATCACTCTCTTTTTTCTTTCTGCTCTTTCCTTAGCGTGCTTTTTACCATTTTCTGTTCCTTGGTTCTCTTTTAATAATCTTACTACTCATTTCACCCAGCCCAAGAGGGACTTTGGTCCCTCTTGGGACTTCTGGGCACTACTGTAGCAGAACCACAAAGATGTTATAACATTAAACCTTTGATTCATTCCCTATCCGAAGCTGTTGTGCTAGTGCTTCTGTGTGACAATGAAGCAGCTGCATTTTTTTTCCTTGGTGAAGAGATTCCTGCATACACAAATTTTGGAACGCATTTGGGCAGTCCTCTGGGAAGAACAGCACTTAATAAATGTAAATTATTATTATTATTTCACCAACAGGAGTTGCAGAATCTTCAACTGGTCTCTCTGTTTTAAGAAAATATCCAAGTGGGAAATTAGTGGGATGTGGTCACACTGGGCCATGTGAAAATTAAATTCTAGCAAAATGAACTGAAATGAGATTGATCATTACATGCTAAGGCACCGCAGCCCTGCCATACTGTAGCTGTCAGCACTAAGACAGGAGAACTCTCTCTGACTTCAGCTACTCCTGTAAACAGTAAAGGCAACAAAAAGCTCATTCAGCCTGATTCACTGGAGACCTCTTGAGAAATCAGAAAGGCGGTCGGCTACAATCTGAGTCATTTCTTTGTGTCTTTCTTTATACAACTGTTTTCTGAACTCTGCATAGCTGACCCTGCCATGACATCCAAGGCTGGAGTCTGGTCTTCTCCTTATGCAGAATTGAACTGCAAGAAGAGGGTTTTCTTAGGAGTCCCGCCTTCACTGGCAGCTTTAGATGTACTCAGGGAGCTTCAGAGACCTGGGGTCCCTTGTGTGTGGTACCACTGCAAGGAGCTTGGCCCTGGCTAGCTTTTGGAAGAAGCCCTGGGCACGGCTTCCAGGACTTTGGGTCACAGGGAGCCCTTGCTGCGCAAACCACTGCTCAACCAGGGGACTGGTGGGCAAGCGAGAGGGTCATAGCACAGGGCCTGCCACCGGGTCCTGCACCGCCGGGGCTGTTCAGGGTGAGGAACCGAGCATGGGGTGAACACCAGACCTGGTTGTGCTCCCAGGGCAATAAAAATGCTGCAGACTGGTTGGGGAGGTGGGGAATGGGGTGAGCTCAAGAGGGCTGTGCAGGGTCAGCTGTCGGATTGAAGCCTTTTTGTAACACCTAGATAAAAAGCATGCAAAAATAGACTCAAGCTTCTCAACAGACAGGGCCCTGGGGTGGGGAATAGGGACGTACGGGTCACCTTTCGAGCCCCGCAGATGATGGGGGAGGATGGCTACCCCTGGACACATTGCTCCATCACAGCACTGAGACCTGCCCCACGTGCAGCTGTACCAGGGACATGCGCACAGCACCTGGGAAAGATGGCTCCGTGCATCTCAGGCTGGCATCTCCGAGATCTTGCAGAAATCCAGCAAGAAGGATGAGAGAGAAACAGAAAGGAGGAATGGGTTAAGTTGGTGTGCCAACAGGCCTCTTATCTGAGAAAGCTTTTCCTTTTTCTTTCTTTGCCTGTTCCTGTCTTTTATTCACAAAGATACACAATGTGTAATACGTATGTACATGTATATGGAAATATTAGATTTGGATATGAAAATACGGGCTGCAGGATCCTGTGGACAATGCTCCCTTTTTAGTTGTTATAAAAATGAAAATAATTGTGAAAGCAGAGAGAAATCTGCAGCTGCTCCAGGCTATTCATACCATAAGAGATCCCATCAGGCCTTCTTTATTGTTGCAGTTTTGGCAAATTATTTTCTTATCACACACAACCTATTCACTTCTGTTCCTGGATAAGCACTTAGGCTCATAAAGCAGTGGGTCAGCAACAGTTTAGCATAGAGCACATGGAAGTGCTGGCCTTGGGGACTGCTGGTGCCTGCCCCTCCAAAAAGCAGCAACTGGAGTCAATAAAAAACTGGCCAGGCCAGGCCATTAGTGAGCCCAGCTCTGTCACTGCTCGCATGGCTTACTCGGTGGCTGTGCAGCCTCCTCCTCCTCCTCCTCCTCCTCCTCCTGCCATTGTGTCTCACCTTATGAAATGCAATCATCGCTCCTTCCCCGGGAAAGCGGGATGTTATCGCTGGCTGCCTCCCTGAAGAGGTACATTTTCCTAGGGGAGGCAAAAATACCTATCTGTGTGCGTAGACGCCTATATCCATGGCGTGCATGATTGTGCCCAAGGAATGTGCGATATAGATTAGATCAGCAGCAGTGCTGCACTATCTCCAGGCCAGGCAATGAGTTTATTGTGCCCAACACACATGTGCACTGGACAAATGCTCTGGCATCTTCAGCGTGGGCAGAGAGCATGCTGCTCCTATTATACTAGCCCATTAGGGAAGCAATTTGAAGAAAAATATTTAGCAATTTGGAAGGAAGCAAGGTTCCAGAATGGCTTGTTTCTGTGTGACAGCCTGCCATGTACAGATGAAAGGGAAGGCTTATAACAAATTTTCATTACCCGCAAATAAAAAAAAAAAGCAACAGCAGGCAGAGCAAGTGCTTTCAGGCTGAGAGGTGTGGCCAGAAATCCCCCCAGGAGACCACAAAGGAGCCTCAGCAAAATAAATCAATCAATCTATCAATCACTTACACTTGCATAGCGCCCTTTATGAAAATGGCAATCAGTGCCTGACAGCCTGTCAGACTTTGGCCTTCAAGTCTTTGCCTCAAAACTAGTCATTAAGTTCACCAAAATACAAGCTACAGCTCCTTGCTCTCGCTCGGCGTCCTTGCTCACCTTCCCTAAGCCAACGCCATTTCTCCATAGAAAACATTCTTTGCTCAGAGCAACTGTGACCAGGGTAGGTGACACTGTGCAGCAGAGGAGGGTCTGTAAACAACACAGGCACTTCAGATTTGCTTTGTTTTCCCATTCTCAGCTGCAAATTTGGATTCAATGGTGCCATTGGAAACGGAGTACGTCGCTCTGGTACATGCAGTGTCTTGCATTGCTCACCTTTCCTTGGGATTTCTCTCTAAAGCAGAGTTCAGGGAGCTGATAAAATATCTCTATGGAAAGAGGTGTCCACCAACACACCATGGCTCTTTGCAGTCATACGGAAATCTGCCTGCTGTGTGCATAGATGAAGGTAGCCCTCTAGATACAACTTCTACGTATGTCAGTCATTTAGCTCTCTTGTGCGGAAGTGTGGCACAAGTGTTCATCTGCTAGTCTACAGCTCCCCCCCCCAGAAAAAAAGCTAAAAGTCTCTTGGCTAAATCCCCACACAAAGAAAACTCTCCAAGTGAAGAGATTTGTTTTTAGGAGAAGCACAAGAACTTCAGACTGAGGCATCCTTAGGCTTTAGCTTCACTGATAAAAACAGGATTCAGGTACAGGCTCTGGTTTAGAAAGTCTCCAATCTGGGAACCTGTGCTTTTTGTGCTGTGTAGCCTTTCACAGATGTTTCTTCTGTGAGATTATCCTATTACGTTTGAGACCTATGTATACTTTTGTCCTCAAGATCCCATGACTCCAAGTTTCTTCTTTTTTTTTTATTTGATGCTTACTGCCCAGTATTTTCGTTTGACGGCCCCTTATTCTTTCATTTTGAGAAGTAACGAAAAGTAACCTCCATTTCTTCCATTTGCCTTCTCTGTGCTTTACCTCTGCCTTATCTCTCCTTGATCATCTCTTTTTCAGGCTGAAAAGTCCAGCTCTATTTAATCTTTCTCACATTTGGGAGCTGCTCCGCAGCTTTGGTCACCTTTTTTTTTCCTCTTTCATAAGTTTTATGGTTTGACCACAAATCTTTTAAGCTATAAGGGTAGAAAAGCATATGCATTTGCATGATGATGTTTACCATTTTTTCTCTATTCATTTCTCAGCAATGCCTAAAATTCAATTTATTTTTTTTTCCTTTTTTAGCCACAGCTAAATGTTTTGAGCTAACCTTTTCATAAAACCAATCACATTGACTTTAAGACATTTTTCTGAAGTACCAACCAGCTAATTTTTATGCCCACATCTTGCTTGTATAATTAGGGTATTTTTTTTATATATATGTTACTTTACATTTATTAGCATTGAATTCACCTGCTATTTCACCTGCTATAACCTAATTGATCAGTGTCATGAAGCTCTTCAATATCTTATTACAGTCAAGTTTGGGTTTTACTAATGAACATAATATTGCACCATCAGTAAATGACATCATAGCCATTTTCATTCTCTGTTTTATGAACATGATGTAATACAGGGTCTCGGCAGCATATCCTTAGGACTCCACCCAGTGACATACTTCCTTTATGTAAATAATTATTTTTTCACTCGTATTTTTATTTTTTCATATATCCACCAAAAAATATCCCCTGTATTGATTATTGTTCTTTCTCAAGTGAACAATCACCTTTGTGCTCAAAAAAGAGCACATTGTCATGGCCATTTAAAAAAGGGTTTGTTATCCCTATATACATATTTTTACAGCTTGGTGCAACACCACACCATTTCCAGCACCTCTCCCTCACCCCCCAAACCCTCAACCTGACCTGTTGACAGACCCTCAACCTGACAGGAAGACAAACCTGTTACACTAGTGCCCACTCCTGGGAGTGCAGCATCCTGTCCTCTCCCATGGGCGATGCCTGAGATGCTGATGTGGGCAAAATGCTGCAGCTTTACTATGAGTTTAGCCATAAAAACCAGTGAAAGGAGAGAAGACTGGCCTTTCTTTTGTAAGACTAGAACTTACTAATGCCTCCAGTAATATTTCCAAAATGTCCTTACAAGAAACGTACAGGCAGCCATGAACACGGACCAGAGCTTGCTTTTTTTTGGTCCAGTTCTACACATTCGTTCAGTGTTTTATTCAATCGGGTTTCCATTTGTGCACAGAAATGCTACCATTTTCTGTCCCCTTTCTCAAAAAGTAATGCCAGTAAGGCTCACAGGTGAGGATAATACGTGATGTGAGCAGCTTGAGGCAGAATGAGGGTCTCCATGATAAGTTTTTGCGTTTAACACCTCCATTCTCTTTCCCTCTCTGGAGATTTTGGAAACCTCCATTAATGACTGAAAATTCCATTGAGATGAAATTTTTAAAAATCTTTTGTAAGTGAAGAGACAGAAATCGTTACTTCCTAATAGCTATCGATTAAACCTGAATCTTTTTTCCTTTCCGCTTACATAATGTTTTCTGATTATGTGAATTCCTGTTTCTTTACTTGCCTCTTTTGGCCATTGGGTTTTGGCTTCCTTTTAAGCACTCACAGAAACTGAAATTATGCAGACATTTAAAGAAGGTGGGAAGTTAAATCCATTAATCACAAATTTTCCTGATATTTTTCACCTTCATTCCTATTTTTCTAAAGGGGAGACAACTTGCCGAATATTATTAGGAAAATGATTATAAAAGTAGGGAGATAAAACATTGGACACATATATTTGAATACTGTGTAAAGATCCAGTTTTCACATTGTGTATGTGTGGATAGATAGTACAATACATAGGTAGGTATGTTGTTAAGTAGATAGATAGACAGATAGACAGACAGATAGATATATTAAAGAGATCTTTCACTTTGGATGGCAGAAACTTGAACAAAGCTTGTAGCCAAGAGAGTAAAGAACGAGTAAAGAACAGAAAATGAAAGAGGAGAGACATAGAAAGAAAAAAAAGACACAAAATAACTTCAGAGCAAGTGACAATATTTTTTATTTTTCCTTTACTTCCAATTGCATTTGAAATTGCAGAGTTGCTAGAATTTAATCACCCGTGTTCTCAAAATAACTGCAGGTATTTAAAGCTGTGCACCTCCTGCTTTTCAGAGGAAGCTGACCCCTGCTTTTATCAGCTATTAAATAAGCTATTTTAAAATATGTAAATTGAACTATAAAGTTGCTCTGTTGGATTTCAAGCCCTTTGTAATGTAGGCATCAACTGTATTCAGCTATATCTCATATACATCAACTTGCACCATAATTTGCACCGTAGATTCCTGATCCTTGTTGTGGGTCTGGACACTATTACAACATGAATGTTTGTATGTATCTGGGTGTGTACAAAAGAAACGCGCTTTTTTAAATTATTTTTTTTTTTAACTTGAAAGACCACATTTTCAAAGCTTCGCCTATACTACACTCTCAGTACTTGCAAAATGCCTAAGCATACATGCAAAAAATGCTGGCCCCACTAAGGAGTGAGCCAAAGCCCTCTGTTGTGCTTGTTATGTATAGAGCATGCTGCTGGATGATGAGGAGAAAAAAAAAGAGGGAAAGTATCCTTGCCAAGTCTTGGAAAAGCAGCATGGTTGCATTACAGAGAACGTTTCCTTCTGGTCCAGGAACTCTACCGTTGTGTGCTGAGGAAAAGGATGCAGGAGCCTGGAAAAGGCTTGTCACTGCCTTTGCTTTGCCACACACCACTGTTGCATGGGTTCCATCAAACTGAGCATGCATTCTTCTCAAAATATATACATATATATATGTGTGGGTATGTATACATTTATATATGTACTTACACGGACATGGATGTGTGCACATGAACACATATATATTCTCGTATGTTGTCTGAACCCAAAGACCAATACACATACACTCACATATATGAAGGTCACTCAATACTATAAGACTAGCTTTAGTATCGACCTTGTGTCTAGGAATCAGGTTCTGGTCCAGAAAACAGAAAGATACCCCATCCTCAAAAAATTTTGCAGTCTGAATGTTGCCACTGTGCTCTCAACAAGCTAATTCCGGGTGCTAGTCCATGAAAGGAAAAAATATATTATTAGCGTGATGTACACAGTGCCGGGAGATGCTGAGTTTTAAGTATGTCTGGCTGCAGATAGTAGGAGAAAAATTTCCAAGGAAGGGAGAATGCTGCCTGGTTTTAACTTCTGTATTCTCTCAACGCCTTGTCCAATTTGTCTTACATCTTAATAAAAAAATTCATTTTGCCGTAAGACTTCAACAATGTTGAAATTTCATTTCATTGAGGAGTGGAAAGCAGCGGACAAGAGAAAATAGAAGTCTGGTTTCTATTAGAAGGTTCATGTGATGCTTAACTGGTGGAGAGACTAGTGTCTTTCCATACTAGGTTTAACATTTCAGGACCAGGAAAATGACTGAATTTTCTTCCTTTTTTAATTTTGAATGTATTTTTAGAGTAGGTATTTTTTTCTTAAGAATTCTGGTAGCTGAGTGAAACAGAGAAATCACCTTCTGACAGAAGAAAACGGAGACTTGTTGCTGGAACCACTGGGATTTTCTCAGATTTTTGGAAAAAAAGATTAAAAACTTACAAATTTTGTTACCATTTTCAACTGTATCATCCATTCAAATGATGAACTGCACTTCCTATGTCTGTATTTACATCAGATGCTGATATGCCACCTTCCTACATGGTTTTTAATTATTTTTTATTATATTTTCAGCCATTTTCTGTGTAATTTTATGCTTTATGTTATACTTGAGCTTCAATGAACTGCCTATTAGCTTGCTGCTCTATATGGAAGCTGATGCATTCTAAGATCTCCTCCGGGTCCTCCATATAGCTCTGTTCCAGTGGTGGTGTTTTTATTTTATTTTTTTACAACGACTTTTGATTCATTCTGTACATCTAATTTTCCCCACATAACATCAGTAAAAGAGAATATAGGAGGGGGATGGTCTCCTCCAAACAGGGGGTCTCCCTCTTGGCTTTGATTTGCTTGGCAATCAGAGATTTTGTGTACAATCTCTTGCAGCAAAAGGTGAGAAATGCAGAAGCACTGGCTTTTAACAAAAATACAGACGGCAGCAGGACGTCTTCTCTGCCCAATTACAAGGTGATCCCAGTTCATTTTTATGGTTTGATTTTTTTTATCACATATGTTTCCAAACACAGTCCTGATATCCTGTGGGGATGCTTTTGTAAAGAGCCAGAGCTTCTGATTTAAGGAGCTTCAAAAATAGCTCTCTGCCTCTTCTGTCTGGAAAAGAGCAGTCATGTAACAACACATTTATTCTCTTTGAAAAATAGAAGGATGTCAAAAGAAAAGTTCACAGTGAAATTAGGCTGATTTGTTTTGTGGTCCTGTGATTTTGGCTTCAGATGTAGGAGGGGAAAAAACAACAGTTTGTTTAATGGGCAAAAATTACTATTAAAATTAAATTTGTGCTCAGAAAATTCCTTTGCCAAATAGGCAGTGTCATCAATTATACAAGACCCCCGGAAAAAAATATAAATAAAAAAGTCAAACTAGATATCCATGGATGGATTTTTTTTCCCCGTAGTCAGCATACAACTCAGCCCTCATGTTCAGAGAGGGAAAACCTCATTAATTTTGATATAAATGATCAGCAGTTCCCACAGATTTCCTCGCTGTTGTGACGAGTGCTAACTGAGAGTCTTCTAATATCGCCTTTGCCTAGTAAGAATAGCTCCCACTGATGCTGGTTGGGAGGAGCTGCCATTTGGGACCCGGTGGGAAGTCATCAAGGCATTCCTAGGTGTGATTTTTTTTTTCAGGCAGGACCACCCAGAAAAGCACTGCCCAGGGTACAGCAGAATTCACTCTGCAAATTTTGTACAGCTTCCTCCCACAGCATCATCTGAATAATTACATCCTGCGTATCTGCATTAATGAATTCCCTCTCTATGAAACTCAGAGTAAATTACCCAGATGGTAAAAGAGAATGGCATGGCCATCTTCCTCCTCAGCGTGCTAAGTCAGCCCAACATGCGTATAATGATGCTAACACAGGTGGGAGGTGGACACCCAGACGGTGAGATGGCTCATCCTCAGCATTTCCACTCGTGTGGCAGTGTGATTGTATATCCCCTGGAGACTTATTTCAGGTGCACGGGGTGCACTACGTAGCGGTTAATGATAGACAACTTTCTCCTAATGATGTGGCTTGCACCAATTTGTGTTTCTCCAGCAACATTTCCCTTTTAAGCAGGTTGGACTCCTTTGTTTCTAGGTAGCATGCCATTCCCTCTCTCCCTCTCTCATGCACAAAATGCCTCAAACCACCACAATAGAAACAAANAAAAATAAAAAGTGGCGCCCAGAAATTCCAGCCCTTCCACCTCCCTCAAAAAAAAAAAAAAAAAAAAAGCAATTTGAAGGTCCTGTCTGTTGAAATCAAGACCTAGCCCAAAATGCCCAGTGTCCGCTGAATTCAGATGCCCAAAGGGAAGCACCCTATATTCTCATTGTGGCAGGGGACAGGTGGGTCCCTGTGGGGTTGTCAGTGCTCCGTAACCTCTGAAATGAGGTCAAAAGCCAGAAAATCTGAGTTCTTGTACTTGCTCCACAAACAGACTTCCTCTGTGATTTTGGAAAGTCATCAACAATGTCACCTCATGTTTAACACTAGAAGAGTCAAAATTCCTACTAGCTTCAGGTTCAAGCCTACAGTTTCTCCAGGTTTCGTCCAGCCTGTCTGTGCAATAGAGATCATGACACCATGGGTAGTGTTGTCATTACCCTTGCTTCCTGGAAGCCCGTCTCCATTTGAGATTCTCAAACAGAGGTCGATAGAAAAAAGCCAAGTATTAATAGTAAGTTTTGATGGTGCTGAAGACTTTAAAAAATGTAAAAACAAACCTAAAAGTCCACTCCCAAGAGCTCCCCGTTGTTCTTTCCCTCTGGCCTACTGATTTCTTTACATGGCATGTCCAAGAAAAGCACCATGAATATCTCCATAAATAATCAATGACTCATAATGTAAATAGTTCCAGGATATAGGAAAAAGCCATACAGAGCATAATCATTTACAGTGAAGAGTTAGCGCATTTGTTAATAGTGTACTGAATTCTTAAATAGACAGCTAGCTGGAAATTTAGCTACCAAGCTTAAAAGAAAATACCAATTCCTTGTAATGCTTCTTCATGAAAAAGACCAAAGAACCTCTGAAATGTCACCTCAAAACATAGATGGTTATGCCAAGAGCCATAAAAAAGCACGCGGCTGGGCAATGGTAAGTGGCTAGAGCAGCTGTACCAAATTTTGGGAACAGAAACCTGCTATCTGAGGAATGAGAAAGGATGAAAAATAGTCCAGTATTTCAACCAGAAATTGAATGGTGTAGCATTGGGTGACATTTTTATATATGCTGCAGTCCTCCCTTCAGTCACGAGGTGGTGTGTGAGGAGCTTGTGTAGGAAACGTGGTGAGCTGTTGCTCTTAGGAGATGTCGAAGAAAGACAAAAAGGCTCTGCCGCAAAGAAGTGCTGGAGCTAATGCACTGAAATCTGTCATTGTTTTGAAACACACTTATTCAGACAGCACAGTAAACAAATTCATTTATTCATATATGAAGGGAGGATGGGAGCTTCAGTGCTTCAGATGTGCCTCGTATATAAAAGGCCCGTTGATTTTCTGTTACCTAAAGAAACAGGAGCAAACAGGGAAAATATGGCTCTCCACAGTCAAGATTTGCACTTCTTTTTGTTCTTCTCATTGTTATGATATTAAATGTAATATATGGAAATACATAAGAAAAACAGAACAATCTCTTCTGCAGCTCCATCTTACATTGTTCATATTCCATAAAGCAGCTGTGGGCTCTGTGTGTCTACCCAAAAACTGAGAGAGAGGAAGCGAGGGAGACTTTTGTGAGGAAGGGAACATTTCTACCTGTGTCCTGGACAACTGACCACGCACCCTCTCCCTTGAACGCACAAGCAATAGCATCATGTTCCCCGACCGTTACTTGACAATGCAAACTAAAAGAAGATGTTCCTAATAGCAATCAGAGAAGTAAAACCAGGGCAAATAGTCATCGTCTTCCAAGGCATCTGGAAGTGTAACACATTGAAGTAACTTCTAAATAAAGTGAAAACATTTGTGGTTTTTTTTCATGGTGGATATACCATTGTCTCCCATGTGATTTAATGAAGTAATAATCCTGCCTCTTGCTGGGAAGGTGGTATCCTGCTTGCACGCGAGCCCCGTCATTTTTTCTCTCCATTACCTGGTGCAAGATTCCAATATGCAGTCATCTCCTCTGGGAGGTCAGCATAATCCAAGCAGGAGAAGAGGTGATCTTGGAAATGTGTAGCATGTAAGTCACTGCCAGAACAGCAATATATGTCAGGAACTCATGATATATTATAAAAAGCCCTGTTTGATATTTTTATGATTTTTAGAATTACACACGCCACACTGTGTTGCTGATCTTGTTGGAGAGAAGTGAATAAGCTAAAAGTGAAAAGACCTCCATGAAACCACTTTGTACCTTCTATATATTTATACATTCCCCTGCTTAATATTTGTTACACAGTAAAATACTTACCTTTCGCCTTTCTGATTTGGGCAACACTCCAGCTCCTGCTAAAGTCCACGGAAAATTTCAGATTACAGGATCAAGCTCACAGACGCTTGGTTTTGTTAGCTGGTACGAAGTCTTCATACATCACTTCAGCTAAACTTTCACAGATGTTGGAAACCACAGCTCCTCCATACCAAGGCAATGCGCTGCAATGCCTAACACTGGTGTAGATTTCACCTTTATCTTTATGCCTGTGATGAAATTGTGTGTGTGCTGTTAATCTGGATATAGCTAAAGACGAAATACGAAACCCCTCTTTCAGCTGCTGGAGTAACTGAAAATCTCCTACTAAAGTGAAGTCCCTTGTAAGTTAGATTTACAATACATGAATAATAACATCGATACAGACCTTCTTATTTTCAAAGAACGTTAGAAACATTAACTGGCCTTTCCAGGCTCCCCAGTGAACTAGGTCAGTATCATTATTCCTGTTTTACACAGGGAGAAAGCGGGACAGAGGACCATGCCACTGGCCTCCATTGCCCTTTCCCAGGGAAATATGCAGGCACGGACGGATTCAGCAGAGCACCCGCGTGCATCACTATTGCTTCTCTGCATCTCTCCTCAGGACTTCTACCACTGTGTTTTCAGAGAAATAAAGTTCTCTCTATATATACTGAGCTGTGCAAAGAAATGATGGCATGAGCACAGAGCCCGGCCAGGGTCTGCATGAGGACCCTGGGAGGGGGCGAGGTACTGCAACAAACGAAGGTGTGACAACAGTGGGAGCAGGCATGGACATTTTAGTTTCCCTGTGGCCAGCCTGTGCAGCAACAACAGGAACAGGGGCACAAATGCGACTGAAGGACTCACTGCCTGGGACACCGGCCATCGCTGGTGTTTCTTCTCGCCCACTTGTGCACAGCTGGCAGCTCCATGCTGCTGTGCAGACATGCAACAAAGCTCAGGCACACACCGATCAGCCTGTTTGCCCTCAGCTGGCAAAAGGAAAGTCACCCCCAAAATCATATAGTTCTCTGTACTTTGCTATGGCTTTGTACAACTCATTTAAATGACCCAGCCGTTGCCACTTACTTAAATTGTGGGAAGTTTTCCTAAATTCTCACAGATCTTCCTGGTGGGAGGTTTTCTGTGCTCAGCTTTTTGCAGTTTTCTGGAGGTACTTTTCAAATTTTGTTCCACTGCTTATGCTGATAACTTTAACTCTCCTTACCCACATCCCTCCCTGCACACAGGTACCCCTAAACCACTTCCTCATCTTATTTAACGCAGCTGTACAAGCTGCTGCGTGGCCTTTCCGCTTCATCATCTGTGTCATATCTGTACCTGAATGCTTGGTACAGGTTTTATGTATCTGCACCAACCAACCCACTGCAACGAAGCACAAGTGGAACAAAGAAACCACACCACTGTCCTGCAATGATTTCTCCCTGTCCCAAATCCTTGAGGCCACAGAACCAGGGTGAGGCTTCAAAGTAATCCATATCCCACACCCTGGCGTGGCACTTTACAGTACAAGTTGTGGGATTTTTCCTGGTGCTGTTAAGACACTTGTGCCTGGCAGGTGTTGCTATTCTTCTCCAAGATCTTTTCTGGCAGTGGACACCTATGGCCCAGCTCCCCCATGCAGCATCCAGCAGTAAGGAGATGTTGCACACCCAAAGTGAGCAAAAGCAGAAGCCAGACTTCAGCATATTAAAAATTATTTTCTGCCAGGCTGTGCAGAGCTCACTTCAGAGCTTAGTGACAGAAAATCTCCCAGGGAGCTCTTCCCTGCAAGAGAAGAGCACTGACCGAGCTAACGAGCTGGGCAATGAAATGCTGTGGTTATTGCGAGGAAGTTGTATGCTGCTATCCAGAAGGTGCTGTTGCACTGGGTCGTAAGGTTGGCCACTACAAAGGGACTCAGGGGCCCTAGGCTGTGCTGAAGCCGTGGGGGACCCCATATGTCTGTTCTCTGCCCCCTTGTGTCATGATTCATGAACAACTCGTGTTGCAATGAGTGTTTTGCTCTGATGCTTCAAAGGATTAGTAGGTAACCATAGATCCCACCATTACGTATGGTATCTTTCAACTGGTATAGAAAGGACAGTAATATTGGCACCTGTAGGAGCTCTGGGCTATTTTGATCCAGTGGCCACTACAGAAATCTTTAATCCAACCATTCTGGGAGACCGTCCCTCGCATTCCTCTCTGCTACTCCAGTTTAGTGGGACAGGAGACCAGAAATATTTCCTAGAAGCTGCAGACTAGATTAAGATGATGGTGAAACACGCATTTGGGAAACTGAGAGATAGAGAGGGGAGGTGAACATCCTACCTGGAGGTTGATGCGAGTTATTAGCCTCCCGAACTGCATGCCCAGTTTTTCCCATGGCCTTTGTGAGGTCGGGGAAGGGAACCTGGATCACACCTGCCAGGAGTGGTTTGCTGAACTGGAGAACATTTTACATGCCCAAGGAGGAGTCCTCGATGAAGGGTTACAGTTATGCATAATCAGAGAGACAGGGCTGCATTGTGTTCCCCCTTTGCATGTTACATCATTGCCTCTGAATACAGCACATGTTTTTACATAAGCCTTCATCCAGGATTACTGCACATCTCTAATTCGTGGGAATGTGCAGCATAGTAGTGCATGGAGTTTATCAAGATTCATATGTCCATTTTATTATATTTTTTGTGGGGATTTTTACTGTACTGCGTAGCTGGATTTTATTACCTTCACTGTGTGTATTTTACGGCAGTGATGCCAAGCATTTCAATGAATTGTGCAAGATTCAGACCCATGAATGCAAAGACATCGTCAACGATTTTTTAATAAATAACAATAAATACACTAAATTGAGCATTGTGGACAATCATTGTCTTTTACTGAGTGCACATACTACTATGCAAAATTAATAGTTACTAAAAAACCCTGCAGTTAGACAAACAGTTGTGTGCAAGAAGTCTTTGTTTCCAGGGCTTAGGTGCAGCTGCAGTATGGCTATTTATCTGTCCATTATCGACGTCTTTGACACAACGGTCATTTTCTCAGGCTTGTCTCCTCTTTTCATCAGGTTGGTGTTATGCAGGGGAAAAGGGAAAGAGATTCAAAAAAATACTGAAAGAATGAGAAGATATTATTTTCCAAATTATTTTCCCCAAGCAGTATAATGATGCTTTCATACTTGTTCTGGAGTTTCATTCCCACGGGTCCACTACCCTTCTCTGTGCTTGGGCCAGCTTTGCTCCTCTGTGCTTCTGTGATGCTGCCCTCCCCAGCAGTACGTTTCCACTGTTTTCTTCCCTGTGCCAGCACTAGCCCTCATGGTCACACATGGTGCATCCGTGGAAGAAGCCTGGGGACCTGGCTTAAAGCCAGCCACAGATTTCTGGTGGCATAAGGAACAAGTAAGATGTTTCCACAGACCATTTGTGTGGGATCTCCAGGCTTGCAGGGCTGGACAGTGGTTCACAGTTAGGAATTGCTGGGGCAGTCTGGTGAGAGGATGAGTAAGAGCCTATGAACTGTGATTGCTGCCAAAACACACCTTACCAAGAGCTGGTAGGAGTATAGAAATGGTCCCCACAAAGCTGCTCTCTTGGGGTGATGTCTGGGCCAAAGTAGAGCACCATCTTTGCCTGAAACTCCCTTCTGCAACGCAATGATCTGCAAAGCCAAGATCTCTGTGATGGGATCCTGGGGCAGGGTGGGAAAGTTTTAATATCTTTTTTGGTTCTTAAACTGAGTCCTTATGGAGTGTGAGCCAGGTGATTTACCTTGTGGTTGGCTCCCAATGGAGAGTGTTAATGGCACAACATGCCAGATATGCGATTCCAGGGTCTTTTCTGTTTCTGGCCCAACAATAAAAGTGTCACCAGTTTGAAACCATCTCCTCATTAAGCCATTTGGCACTTCTGTCTTGGGCGGAGGTGGACCTTGGCCAGCTGGCAGGGAAGGCAGCTGTAAGCAGCACAGGAGGGACAACACAAGAGCACTGAGTGGGATGCACAACCACACAGCACACTGGGGCATGCTGGGCTGTTTAGAGAAGAAAAACAGGGCACAGAAATTTGGAAACTACCTAGTATGAATGCCCTCTTGACCAACGTGTCATCAAGGGTCTCAAAAGGTGTGGCGGAATGGCTGAGAGAGAAGGGACATGATCTGATTGCGATGAACAATCCCCGAATGTGCCTGTGAATTCTCCTTGAAACTCTTCAAGAAACAGAAATAACAAGACGGTATAAGATAAGCGAAGCTGCACCTGTGGCTAGAGGGAAAAGTTGTGCTGTGTAGCGAGGGGTGGACACAGGACATGTACCAATGAACTAAGTGCTTTAATCATGTAAACAAAGGTTGTAAACCAATCACATAACTGTTGCTAGCGCGCGCTTTTGCTGCCTTCTGCTACCTGTCTATAAATATGCTGTAAAAACCTAAATAAAGGGAGAACGATCATACTCATATTGAGATCGCGTCGTTACTCCGGGGTCCGACAACTCCCACACCGGCAGCAGCGGCAAAAAGGTAAAAAGAAGATTGATCAATTCCCACATTCCCACAGTGCTACCCATATTGTCTTATTGCTCAGTCCCCTGTGCGGCTCTATTGTAATGCATCACATAATGTTTAGTAGGTGTGATCCCCTCTGTGGCCTCTGGCTCCAACTAGGGTTTGATGTGGGACTTTCAGCTTCACCTGGCTCATCAAACTGAGGAGATTTTTGCATTTCAGAGAATCTACAAAAGAGAGTGACTCCCTTATTTTAAAAAAAAAAAAAAAAAAAAATCAACTTAATGTTCTCTACGAAACCTGCCAACTTCACAAGAGGTCCTACTGTCCTTAGTTTTACAGTGCAACCAGTTCTCCTGGTGCTGACATGGATCGCTGTTTTCCTGGTTTCCCTGTGATGGGAAGCCACTTGCAGATGGGACTTCAGGTGTTTCTACACACATTGCTCTCCCTAGAGATAACAGTCCTGAGCAAAGGACCTTACTGGAGCAGAGGGCAAGATAGCTCCGTGGACTCTAGAAAGCCACAAGTAAATAACTCCTGGGAAAATGAGCACACAAAATGAGTTGGTTGTGCGCTGATACTCAACAGTCCGGTGAGGGCAGGCATGGTTGACCATGGAACAGTAGAGGATGTACAGGCAAATGAACCAGTTGGCCAGGGAGGCTGGCAATGCAGGGTAATGGTGGATAGACTGGGCAAGTAAATGACCATTGGTTTGACCCAGGGACGTAGCCACCTCCTTTTTGTTGCAGGTGCACTCATCCCACTCCCTTCTAAAGTGAGTTTCATGACACTCATGAAAATGCCAAGGAATAAGTGAAGTAGGAAGCAAGGCACCCTTTGAACGAGACCAAAATGCATTTCAGTTACATGAGCCCCTGCCAATTAAATATTTCTTGGGCAAGGGGCTTTCCACAGTAGGAACCAAACCTCACTCTCCACAGGCTGCATTTCAGTACTCCTTCAGCTTCCCTGCATCTGAACACCCAACAGCTTTTCCTGGAGCTGCGAGAACCTCTCCAGGAGCCAGCATTTTCTCAAATGTATCTGCTAGACACTGGGTCCCTTCTGTCCCGTGCAGGGATGCACAAAGTGATGGAAAGGAGAATCTCCTCCTGGTGAGGACTGGGCTTCGGTGCAGAGAGGGCGAGGACATGCGAGAGGAGCAAACCCATCTAGCAGGGCTGTGGATCAAGAGAAGTGCATGCCCTGTCTCTGGACAGGACTATGACTCCAGCAACACCTCTGCATCCACCTCTGCTTGCTGTACGATGGGCAGAAGCACAGTTCAAGGGAGAGTAGGAACTACTTAGTGCTAACTCACCCAGGCATGCGAATTACTTGGAAGGGCAAGAAGGAGCACAGACCATGGCTCTACCCTCCTTGGGGCTGACCGCCACAGAACAATGTCCCCCTCAAGCAAGAGGGAAGCATTGGTTGGTCTCCTCAAGGGGAGTGTGGTGCTGTCTCCCTTGGTTATTTAGCCCCAGAGAGTCTGCCTATAAATTACAGCCCGGCCCAAATCTTCCACAATGCCATCTCTGCCACGGTGGTCTTGCTGGACCACCTCTGCGCAGATGTTTCAAAATCTGAGCTCTGAGCCCTTCTCCCACCACAGCTGACCCACATCAGCTCAGGCACTGGAGAGGCAAGAATTAGGCCTTTTTTCCCCTCACACTTCAGAGTCTGTAGGGATTCGCATGTCCAAAGTATTTTTATTTCTGCTCCACCCTGCTATTTTTCTAGAGGTCAGGGTTTTTTTTTTTCTCCTTCGAGCCCATCCAGACTTCTCCTTATTCTGAGCTTTTGTTTTCTCTCTTCACACTCCCACACTTGAGGCCAGACCTGCTGAGATACTGACTTTTGCTTTGACAATATGGTTTGCTTTTTATTTAAGACTCTGTGTTATGGGTCAATGCTAGTACACCCAAGATGATAAAGGCTCTGTTCTGAGATTACAGCATAGAGCTGCAATGTCCAATTGAGGTTGCACAAAAGGCCATCAAGTTTGTGGTTTTATCTTGTTTTGCACCGGTTAAAGGGCTTTTTTTTTTTTTTTTCTGTTTTGTGCAAAGTTAGCAAAGCTACAAGTTTGACAGGTTTGCTTTTCATTTATAGTGTTTTTCTGCAGCTCCAGTAAGACATTGCAACGCAATGCATTAGCTAATGCAATACAAATTCTTCCAAGAAGTTTGCAGGGGTCAGGTGATTAACCTGTATATTTTATAGAACATTTAAAGACACTGTGGTCTGAGGCCTCATAAAATCATAAAACTACCACTCAGCTGTGAACCACGGGTTGAAGCGCAATGCTGAAATATTGCTGCATTAGAAATGGGAGGAAACGGAGTGAAATTTCCCCTTCTGATCTGCACAGCTGATAAAAGCTCCACAGCGCAGCCTCCTACCGCATTTTCCAAAGCCAGAGCTCAAATTGGGCTGAGTTCAGCATGTTTGCAGAAGGCAGAAGTTGTCCTGCTGAGTCCTGCTCTACTTACACCACCCAGTTGGAAGAAATCATACCCATGCTCAGTAGCAAGAGACAAGTCCTCCCAGCCTCTGCACCAGCAAGGGTGCGGGGGCTGGTGTTGGTGAGGCACTCACAGGGTCTCCTACTGTCCAGGGAGGCTTCGTGTCCTTCTCTCCTGCCTCCTGCGACCAAGGAGGAGCAACCAGTAGTGGGAGGATGGCTTCAAATCCTGAGCTAACCGAGTCTCTAACCCTCTCTTACTCTCACCAGCAATGTCCCACTAAATTTCAGTCTTCTAAACCATCATCTCCCTTAGGACTTCTTCCATCTGATCAGGAGGTGTGTTTCCACTGCAGTTCACTGGGGCTTTCCCAGAAAGGCTGGGGTTACTTCCAGCCCCTTTACAAATGAAGGTTAGCTGGTTTTATTAAAGCACAGATCTGCTTTCCTGAGGAGGAAAATAAATCAGATGGAAGAGAGACTCCATCGTATGACAAAAAGCAGTTTCCACCCAAGTTCAATTTCCCAGGTAGTATCCGCCCTCTTGAGCAGTCCCAGCCAGGCCAGCAGGAGCGTTTTTTTAGTTCTTTGCTGTGGAGTGAGTCTCTGCATGGTGGCTTTTTCTAGGGGATGAAAGCAAGCTCTGCAGAGGCTCCAAGCTGATGGGAATCCAGATAGCCAAATTCACTCAATCCCTCTGTTTTTTTAATCTCTGACCCATCTCAGCATCACAGTTTTTGAGGGCTTTGGGCTTCCAAACATCGCCTGTGCCACACAGCTTACCAAAAACCTGGCTGCAACAGCTGCTGGAGGACAGTGGTGGCAAATGAGGTAACGTGTTGGAAGCTGGGAAGTGCTGATGGCACGCAAAGGGCTCCAAAGCACCTACTCCCATTAGGAGCGCTGAGGGATGCCATTGTGGCCAGGGGACAGTTGCCAGAAGTAGGACTGCAAGGCTCATTGCTGTGCAGTCCAGACATATGGTTGCTATCAGGAATAGGGTGGTGTAAATTATTGTTTCACTCCCTAAACCAGAAGGAAAAAAAAACGGGAAGAAAAAAATTTTATTCAGGTCTGACTGAACCAATTTTTTTGCTAGCCAAATGAAAAGCGGAGAAAAGCATAGTAACAGGCTGCAAGAAACATTTTAGTGCCTTCTGGGTAAGATCCAGCAAGGCAGATATTTTCCACCTGTAAATAATTCAGGAGAACAAAAAAGCCGTTGCAACTCATTTTTTCCAGCAAGATCATCAAGTCAATTAGGAGAAGCTGAATAGTCTTGTAGCCCAAGAATAAAGAAGAGTAAAATGTCGAGTCAAAAGAGTAAGATGTCGAGTCAGAAGAGTAACTCCCATCAGTGTTCTGGCATCTTCATGTGTGTTGTGCATCCAAACAGTTTTCCACCATCCCCATAGCATGCCCAACAGTGACCGAGCTGGGCACAAGTGCAGAAGTCCACCTACAATGAGTAGCTTCCAGGACTGAGTCCTAAATCATCATTTAAAATTCCTTGGCCCTCTTTTTCCCCCAGTATTGGATGTTTAACCCTTCTGCCATTTCCAGATGTCAGGCTGGATGGTTATGTTCTCCTTATGTAAAAGCCCTCCTCTCCCTTCCCCAGAGCAGATCCACTCTGGATCTCACCCCAAAGCCTGTTCTTCCAATCATCTGAGCCACCACAAATGTGGGGCTTTTGTGCACTCTGGTACCACCTTCCAGCCTCCTCTGGTAAAACTGTATCTAGTGTGATTGGCTCATCCTGGATTCAGAGAAGCAAGATGCCTGTGAGAGGAGGAAATATATTTTATAAACCTTTTTTTTTCCCTTTAGTAGTACTCTACCACAGCTATTAGTTCCTGGGTATCAGAATGATTTTAATAAATGTCATTCACCATGCAGCTCTTCCCGCCACCTAAAAACACATGTTTTCTGAAAAAAGGTCAAGATAAAGGAAAAAGACTGGAGAGTGTTTTCATCAAAAAATAGAAATGTATTGGAAGTGGTGCTAGGTATATTTACAAAATGGGTATATACTGCAAGTAAAAAATTCTTATTTTAATGCAGTGACAAATATACCCAGTACGAGAGATGAGCTACACCAAGTATGAAAATACTTGCATTTCATTTTTGCCTATTGACTTATTTTTTAAAATAAGAGAGTAAAGAAGAAGATGTTGAAAAGAAAGCCTTGATAATATTGACATGTAAATAAAAAGGATGGTTATATCAGTAGAGCTCAGGAATCTCATGTAAAAATATACCCTTTGTAATAATGCAGACACAGAAAAAGTCCAAATTTCTAGAAAGCCTAAAAACATGAGCGTGGAGTCCCTAGATATGCCCATTAAGATGCACTGGAGACAGTACAATACAAAGGACCAACAGAAATTGAAGCCATTACCTGTAGATCTACAGTATATTAGACATATTTCCCTAATATTTCATGCTTTGAAATAAAGTTACTTCATCTGAAGTAGTTAGTGGTCATAGAAAGGATTTTGAAGAAATGAAGTTCAATTGTAAAAAGCCTATTTTAAACATTACTCTAAAAACTATTTCATTGCTCCTTATGAGGGAAAAAAAATCCACATACAGCTTATGTTCAGGTTGTTGGATTTTTTTTTTTTCAAATCAGACCTCAGGGGGAAAAATTGTTTTCACTCTTAAAAGAGTCCAGGGTTTTTCTGACCTCAGCCACCTCTAACCCAAGGAAGAGAAAAATCATTATTCCTGCTTTGCTGATCGGGAAATTGGAGAATGGAAAGATCCTGTGTGCAACTCACTCTCCCACTGAAACTGGTGGAAATCCCTGATTTCCATGGATGACTGAAGTCACTGGCCGGCAGCAGAGAGGAAAAAAGAAAAAGAGCCAAACACAGAGTGCTGTTTCTCCGTTTGTTTCTGTAGCCACAAAACCCATTCCTTTTAATCCGTTCTGGTGCTATTCCTTTATGTGGTACATAACTGGAGTTTCCTTTCGGGTTTGTCTGTTTTTTCCTTCTTTTAATGCCTCATCTTTAACCATCAGGAGCTCTCGTCCTTTGGGTCAAGTCCTGTACCCCTGGACTCAATGCCTGTTTTGCCACCAAGGAGGAAAAACTTCATGGGAGTCGGGCTGAGACCCAGAACCACATAGGTACCAAAGTTTGACAAAGGAAATCAAGCAAGCAAGGAAGGGCAAGGGTTAAAACAAATAAAACTGATGTGAGTTGTATTATATGGTGAGTGAATCATATGGATTATGGACCGAGGACTACATAATTAAACATGTAAGGTATCAAGGTAAAGTACCAGAATACATAAAGAGGATAATTTCTTTAGTCAGCAAATGGGCAATAACAGGAAAGAATTTTTGTCTTGGGATAGTGAGCAGTTGTATAAACATATGATGCAAAGGCTTTTTCAAATAGACATAACATTGCCATATGTTCCATCAAAAAACTGCAGAGGGACTTGGGAAAATCAGAATGATTTAAGAGGGACTATACACATCTCTGCCACCACTTGGTTAGCTGAACACAGGCAGCTAAAGGTAAGGAGTGCTGTTAAACAAGGACATGTTAAGAGACCAGAGTGTGCCCCAGAGATTCTTGCACTGAGATAATGAAAGCTCTCAAATGTCACCACAGAACTGCAGCTCTCCTTAAAACACGGCAGAGAGACCGTGCTTTCTCTAGGTGCTGGGAGCTGACATTGCATATGGGATAGCTCTTCCCGATGGACACAAGAAGCCCATTAAAGTGGCTGGCTATGATTGGAATTATAGTTATTGCAGCAGCTGAGACACACCGAGGCGCAAACTGATTTGCAGAAAGGAGAGATGATGGGTTGAAGGTCCAGGGAACAACTGTACTGCGTTTTCTGAATTTTGACGTATAAGCAAAAACAAAGGAGAGAGCTGAAAGGATACGCTTACACATTTCATTCCCTTTAGAAGCTTGCATTTTGGCATTAAGAAAAGGGACACGCACATGGTCCCCTACTCTCAGGGGCAATGCTGTCATGCAACCCTTCAGTGGATTTGCCAAGCTCCCACTTAAAACAACGAAGAATTTTCCCTTGTTGTTCCTGCACACCTCTCCTCGCAGGGCAGGAACGGAGGATCCAAACGTCCTCGCTCTCTGAAGCAGGTCAAACATGGCTACAGGGTGGTATTGAAAAGGCTCGGTCCGAATCGAGGCCTGGCTTTGAATATTACCTCTCAGGTGCAAAGCCTCATCTTTACCTGTGAATAGCATACTCCATTATGTAAAATCTGTGTCCTCTGATTCATTCTTCTCTAATGGATGTGAGGATGCAGCTTCCCAAATCCTTGGGACTAATTTTATGTTTCAGAGGGAGTATTAAAATCAAAAAGAGAAAATTCAGGACTTTCTTTGTTTCCTGACCATATATTATGACTTTAAAGGCTAGTCTAGTTAACAGGTGTCACTGACAGATCATGCTCCAAAGACAGCTGCAAGAGAAACAGTCTGCAGCACTGAACAAAAGTTACCCATTTGGGGAACAATTTTTTTTTCACCCTATACTGAAACATTAATTGATTCTTTGGTATTCAGAAGCTATTTTCACTTATCCCAGACACTTAACAGAAAAATAAAAAAGAAATAACGAGGAGTTTTGGTGTAAAAACACATTTCACCATAAACCAGGTTGATTAACTTGCAGACTTTAAAAAATTAATGTCCAATGGAAGGAACTGCTGACTGGCTAAATTAGATCTACTTATTACAGCACTACAACAGAAACTAAATTAATTTAAGCTTCCGAATGAAAATTTTATTTTTAATTTTTGTGGGTTGTGGAATTGGAGGGACTGGATACTTGGGAAATTAAAAGTCCTCTATTTATCACAGGTCAGATGCAGTACAGCCAGCCATAATGCAGGTTTTTCTCATCATCTGAAATCTCTTGGCAGTTAACATAGAAGACCTGTCAGAAATTCTAGTTCCGCTATAAACATTTTCATGATAGTGCAACCTCAGAAATAAGAAGTCATCTCAGATGTAAACACTTTTAACCAAGATTACAGAAAAACCTACAGGTCATTGTGCATCCTGGGCTGCATCAAAAGAACCACAGCCAGCAGGTCAAGGGAGGTGATTCTGCCCCTCTGCTCTGCTCTGGTGAGACCCCACCTGGAGTACTGTGTTCAGCTCTGGGGACCCCAACAGAAGAAGGACATGGACCTGTTGGAGCAAGTCCAGAGGAGGGCCACGAAGATGATCAGAGGGCTGGAGCACCTCTCCTATGAAGACAGGCTGAGAGAGTTGGGGTTGTTCAGCATGGAGAAGTGAAGGCTCTAGGGAGACCTTATAGCGGCCTTCCAGTACCTAAAGGGGGCCTACAGGAAAGGTGGAGAGAGACTCTTTATCAGGTAGTGTAGTGATAAGATGAGGGGTAACGTTTTTAAACTGAAAGAGGGTAAATTAGATTTAGATTAGATATTAGGAAGAAATTCTTTACTGTGAGGGTGGTGAGACACAGGAACAGGCTGCCCAGAGAAGCTGTGGATGCCCCATCCCTGGAAGTGTTCAAGGACAGGTTGAATGGGTCTTTGAGCAACCTGGGCTAGTGGGAGGTGTCCCTGCCCATGGCAGGGGGGTTGGTCTTTAAGGTCCCTTCCAACTCTAACTATTTTATGATTCTATGATTCCACAGTTACAGAGAAGATTTATATATGTTCTTTGAAGAGTAGCTTTGATTTTCAACTAGAAAGCTGTCCCAATCATTAACACATCACATCCAGCATCTATATGTGGATAAGAAAAAATCTGACCTTTGAATACTGTTTGCAAACAACAAAGACAATGAAAGTTTTTTCTGGCATAAAACCATGAAAATATCAGATTTCTTCCTTCATAATTTCTTGACAGATTTTAAAGTGAGCAAAAAAGTTTTACCTAGGATATCCATTAAGCAGAGAGTGACAGAAGGTTACATGAAGTGCTGACAAATGATTTGTCTATAGGGACAGGTTCCATCTTCTGCTTTCACTTAGAGCAGCCCATGGTCACCTCCTTGGGGAAGGTCAGGGAGGGAAGGGAGGGGACTCAACATAAACTCAGTGGGTGAATAAAAAACAAAGTGAATGAACAAAAAACATGCACCCCAAAACTCCAAACACACGCCAAATGAAGTGAGTGAGCAAAAAAGTCGGTGAACATAAAATGCAGGCCTGACAAGAAGACACATCTCCAAAACAACTGCAAAGACCTAAATTATTTCTGACGCCTTTGATCTTTCTTACCTTCTCCCTGGGTTAAGCTAGAGCTTTTGTAGCTTTTAATCTTTTGTGTGAAAGGCATTTCTTTTGTTATAGAGGTGTTATGATGTTTATGAGGATGTATTGTTGCAGGGCTGTGTGCAGTGGAGGCCACGTGGACTCTGTAGAGGCATAGCCTCAATGACCAAGGAGCCCTTTTGACTCCTGTGCATAACACTCACTCACCTCCACTGACCCTCCAAGCAAAACAGAACTATTAAATGCTGGGTCTCGAGCCTTTGCTGTGACTCTGCCTCTGAATCTTCACTGGATTTTTTTCCCTTACTTAATATTTTAAGAGGTCCTACAAGCTCCCAAATGGACAGCCCAAGGAGAGGCCAGCATTCCCTTCCCTCCCTCATCAGACTCTGGAAGGAGGGTACCTGTTACACCTGCTCCAAACCCTGTGCATGAACGACCATCACAGGGAAGGAGGTGGGGTTAGATCACTTCTTATGCTCATTTAATGCTTAGTCTTCTGCTGGCAGCACCAATGGCACTGCTGAGTGACAGCTACAGCGTGCCATTTAAATACTTGCATGGGGATTAGAACGAGGTCAGATACTTCCTTCCGTAGTGATCACCCTAATATTAACAATTTTCAGTCACTATCTGATCAGGGCTGGATCCAAACCTGTGACTGACAGATTTTTAATTGCTAGTCTCCTAAGTCATACAGTTCTTCTCTCTCACTGGGAGGTGTTACCTTCAGCTCTTACTATGATGGATAAGGGCAAATTCTACGCCGTTAAAATAAATCTGTTGATGTAGATATCTGAGGTGTTACTTTGTCTCTCTGATTTTGGGGGATTTTTTTTTTGAAGTGAGAATGAAGGAGATAAGAATATTGAAAGAATATATTTTCAAAAGAAAATCAAAATATATCCATGTGTGCATACATCTTTCTTTGAAATCATACTGTTCTCTCCTACTTTACTGCAAAAATAAAGAACATACGAATGCAGGAACAGTCTATCATGCCTCACCTCTTTTGCTTTCCAGTTTCTATTTGCTCCTTTATTTTCCATACTTTAAAATCTCATTTAGCATTCTCTTGAGAAGGAGAGCACAAGATTACAATCTAACGATTGTAATGAGAATGGGTTACGTTTGTGCCATTTCCCATTTTCATTACAATCTTTGTGGCAAGAGTAATGTAACAGAATTTTTAATGTCTTATATATTGCATGAACATTTTTTTTTCCAGCGAGTTCCTGCTACGTTTCAATGGATGATGCTGTTGCAGAGCATTGCAACTTTGATCTTTTTATAGCTTGCATTACGATCACATTGGCCATTTCACCCACTTCCCCAAAGTGGGAAATATTTTGATATACAGCTTGCTGCTACAAAAGCCAGTCATCTACAGATACTATACATACCTAGAAAATTGTTTTCCTCCAAATCCCAATTGTGGCTGAGTACAAGATACTGACATCACCAAAGCTGTGTGTTTCTCTGAGTGGTACTACGGGAATTGTAGTTTGCGGAATCTGAGCAGAAGAAGAGAGCAGTTGGTTTCTTAAAAAGTAGGGACAGCTCTTGGAGAAAAGTGTGCTCCGTGTGTTTGCCATGGCACTGACTGAAGAGGACTGAAAGATTTCCCAAAGCTTATAAATGTTTCTATATAAAGCTTCCCAGAGTGATCAAAAACTGAGGAAAAGAAGGGTGATGGATCAGGACAAAACCTCAATAAACCAGAGATAAAGATGGGTTCAGCAAGAGAACCGATGGTTAAGCTACGCTATAGAAGCAGCAGGAACAAGCTAGCGGTTTTTCTGGATTTGTTAATGCAAGTGGTTAATACGAGTGATTCTTGACACAAGAGCTCAATAGGGGAAAAGAGAAGAGTGCTGAGAGCTCAGGGGCAACATCCCTGAGGGGATCTGCACAGACTTGATGTGACCAGCAAGGCTTCAAAGGGAAAGGCAGCTATTGCTGAGGGGGGTTTCTACCTCAAATTCCTTGCCTACCTCAACGGGGCAGCAGGTGTTGACAAAAAACTGAGAAATCCCTAGGCCTTTAGATCATGGACGGCTGCAGAGTCACAACAGCCTTGGACTAAGGGGGTGGTGGAGGACCAAGGGGTATGGAAAGCACAGATTTGACTGGACGTTGGTAGCTCTACCCCTTGGTGACTGGAAACACTTCCCTTTTAGACAATGCAGCCTCATGAAAAAAAAACAGAGAAAATGTCAGGGAAAGGAATGGGCTTGAATTTGAGCATAAACATAAGCTTAGGCCAGTACTACAAATTCTATTGATGTGCCCATCTTGTAGATTAATACAGACTAACACCACTGAACTTAAAAAAAATAAATGTCAAGAGTCACACCTCCTTGCAAGACCAGAAGAGAAGACAATGTCAGAATATCTCTGTGAGACAGCCTACACCTGATAGATTCATGTTCTTGGTTAAGAAGCTTTATTTCCTTGATGCATAGGCTGGAATCTGGCATCCTTCAGATCAATGCCTATGGAAATATCCACAGCTCGGCAAGGCAACGGGTGAGAGAGAGTGACATCCTCATTACAATAACATTCAACAGAAAACCTGCAGATTTTGAAAACACTGGACAAAGCCATTCATGAAAAGATGCACAAGGCTAAATTTCACACTTTACCGACTGGAGTCGAGTTTTAACCCTGTCACTTGTCTGTGCAACTTCTGCTGCACTTGATATAAGCTGGGCACATCTACACTAAGGCTCTATTTTTTTCCCTTTGAGTCTAAATCTAACACTGCAGACCCTGAGGATAAAACCAGTTGAGCCCTTTGGAGGGAAAACGTTCATCCTCTTTATCAGAGTGGCTTTCCCGGTGGCTTTCACTTCAGCGAGAAGAGTGTCTGGGATAATTGCTCTTTCCACAGAGGATCGATACTGTGTAATTAATCAAGATGAAATCATTCTTTGCACTTCTCTAGGTTTCATCCTTGAGACATATTCTCAGATTCACTGGCTCCTGGAGATAGCAACGCTCTCCTACCACACTACCCCAAAACACCCTGGGGGCAAAAACATCACAATCCAGCTGTCCAGAGCCTAGCCTGACATATCTTAATAGAAGAAAAGAGACAAGAAGGCCCAGATGCCTCTTTATTAGGACCGTCCTCTCTACAGAGACAACAAGCCCTCAAAATCTACCACAGTCAGCGTAACGTTTGCATCAAGGGACCTTTTCTCCCTCCCAGGAAACATGCCACCAACCTTGCAGTGATTACAAAGCAGAAGCATGCACTGTAGAAATACACCTAGAAGAACCCCAGGTCACAGAGAGAATAATTCAGCTAACATTTCTGCAGTTTGCAGAGTTTGCTTAGCCGTGATTGATCACATGCATCTCACATTCCTGCTTAATTTCTGTTACAGGGTGAGCATATTTTTAATCCACTGCCTGGTATGAAACAGCACGGTAAGTAATTTAAAAAACACACATTCTAGGATGAATCAAAATATGAAAATTTTAATATTAAAGTCATTTTCATCTCTGGCAGGTCACTTTTTTTTTTTTTTTTTTTTTTAATTTCAAAATGCCAGAGGGGAAAAACAAATGAAAAGACTATTGAACCAGTTCTAATAGATTTAATACAAAATGAAACATTTCAAGTAGTTCATTTGACCTGGAAACATTCCCCTTTTAATATATATACTTCTATGCTTCATCCTAATTTGGGCTAAAAAGGTTGGAATGTGTCACAGTCAAATTTCAATCATCTCCACTTACATTTAAGATTCTTCTTGCCTGCCAGGCTCTCTATCCCTCTCTGCTAAGCACAATCAAGACAAAATGCCTCCTAAAAAGATTGCTGGCCATTCTGGCATCACTGAAATAAGTAGTTGATGAAGACAATTATAAATAATACATATAGTTGTGTTTATTACAGAAACGTATTAAAAGGATGACTGGAATTTTCCATTGGTTTTGGGTAAGCAATGAAGACATTTTAGTAGACCTGAGCTGAGAAACAGCATTGTCTCAAATGATCATGCCTTGATTCAGTTTACGTTAAATGGAAGAATAAACAAAAGTAAGGGCTGGAACTAATTTTCTCCATTTCAAAAGGGCAAGCTCTGATGGACTAAGTGCTCTGAGCACCTTAGCCACTGAAGTCAACACACTGTGTGTCTCCAGGCCTTGGATGGGGAAGAAGCCGGAGGATTCTTCGAATCACTGGTGCTAATAAAATCTCAAAGCTGTATTCCTAGCAGGAGGGAAAAAAAGAAGAATCTATGGACCTATTGGACAAAGAGCCACTTAAAGAACCTTTAGCTCAAACTTTAATAAGAGTAATGACATTGAACAGAAGGGCAACGGGAAGATAGGTAATGGGAATGAGATTTTACTACACTGAAAACAACAGCAAAAAGTCTAAGAGCTTAATCGTCTCCAGTCTGGATAATCTCATTCAGAATTCAGACAGAACTGGCACATGAAACTACAGAAAGAGTTGCAGGTATTCGTGACAAACCTATCAACTCATGGTATTCAAACATAGTGAATGCAGTACCTACAGTTAAGAAGGAGAAGAAAAAAAGATCTGACAATTACAAGTTAGTCTGATCTCAAATGTCTGAAGGCTTTGGAACAAATTTTGAAAGAAAGAAGTAATTTAAGTCATGGAGATAAACTGGGAATGGACTAAAATAATTACCAAAGGGTTTGGGCTTGCTAATGGTAGGTTGTTTTAGAATAACTTGATAGGATTTTAAAAAGATTAATGATTTTCTAGACAAAAGAAATATGGTAGGTATCATTTATCTGGGCTTCAGCAAAGCATTTAATAAGGCGCCAGATGGGAAATCATTTCTTAAACTAGAGAAAATAGGGATGCACAGAGGAACTGTTGAGTGGGAGCCTGCTGAAAGGAAGAGGACCACTGGCAGTACAGCAAAGAGAACTGTTGGGCTGAAGGAGAGATATGAAAGAAGTTTCTCCAGGATCAGTCTGGGGATCTTTCTTCTTTGTCTGTTTCCTGATGGCCTGGATATAAGTAGGGAGAGGGCTTACTTTTGGGACCCTGAATGGGATACTAATGATTGTCCATAACTAAAAGAAAGTGTCAATACAGAAGAGGATCATGGCAGCAGACAGAAACAATAGATGCATTCAAGGAATAGAATAAAATAAATGTTATTCAGTAATATGCAACACAACCTCATGCATTGAGGGACGGATACTATAGCTGCTGTAAATATAGCTCTCATCAGTTGAAAATGACCGACATGCGGTTAAGCTGGTAAAGCAGCTAATGAGAGCATGAATGACTCTAAGCTGCCAATGGGACCCACCCCTGCAAAGGCAAAATCCAGCCCATGAGAGGCAAGGCAGTCCCAGTAGGAACAGGAAAGTATTAAGATAACTGTATGAAGTAGTGCTGCAACAAGATCTGAAATACCGTCTACTCCTCTGGCTACCCACATTAGAAAAAGAGAAGTTCAAACTGAAATTGTTATAGAGAACACTACTAAGATGCTTGGGAAACAGGCAGTTAGTCTTACTAGAGAAGCTGGAGCTCGGCGTATTCAGCTAGCAAAATGAATTCTGAAGGCCTACAGAACTGCCTTCCATGCATACACAACATGTAATTACCTTTTGTAGGAGAAAAAATAAGTATACCTGAGCCATCCACTGGGCAAGAACAACTGGATAGAAACCAGCCTCACATAAATTTAGAAAATTTAAAAATAAAAAAAAAACGTAATAAAAGGTTCACAACCTAGTAGCATCATTCCAAAGGGAAGAACAGGATCAACACATTAAGCTGATGACTACTTCTCATGATGGAGCTTGGTCCCCGTATGACAGGAATTATATGGTATGGTGATTCCTAACACTCTGCCAGACTGATGTTCCTGTTTCAGCTATGTTTTGAAACAGAGGTATTTCCCACTCCTCCAGAAAAAGATTACAGTTCTGCATACACACAGTCATACAAACTATAATGTACAGAAAATTTTCCTTGTGATTGAGAAACGAGCAGCAGGAATTCATCCAGGCAGTAAAGGACAAGGTCACCGTGAAGGGCAGAGAAGAGATTGGAGAGATGGCAGTGTTGGGGGGCACTGGCTGAAGTGGTGTTTACCGTTATTATCATCTCTGCTCATGAGCCCTCAGCACTGCAAGGAGTAAAATGCAAGTTATGGATGGTCCAATGAAAGGCTATTGGAAAAAAAAACTTTATTAATTACATTATTGTCCCTTTAAAGCATAAATACCTCATTTTTTTCAGGTGCTAGAAATTAAGCAGCCTGAAACGCAGGTGGGAATGACATTTGATGTCATGAATATTGGAAGCATCCATAAAATATGTCGGTTAGATGGCTGGAGGAGAAAATAGGTGTAGTAGAGAAGCGACAAAACAGCTTGGAAACAATCCTGCTATTAGCAGGGAGGAAAGAAGAGGTAATAAAATTGGGAAGACAATTAGGCAGGAAAAGGGCACAAAAATGCTATAGGAGAAGGAAAGGATAAGCAGAAAAAAAAAGAAGCAGTAAATGGGATACTACAGCAACATCCAAGGTAATTTTGCCATGAAATACCTAATCTACTCCCATGGGTGCTCTTGGGGAACCGGAGGGGGACCTGTCAGAGGAGAACAGAGTCAGTGGAGGCTTCCCAGTAATTCAGCTGTGGCTCTTCTCCCCCCCTGGTGATTTCAGCTGAGATACCAGGCTGGTGGCTGCGTTATGGGTATGATTCCACTTCTGCTGGTGCTACTACAGGGCAGTTACCTTTAGCAGAGGGACAGGACAGGTAGCTAGGGAGGAAGGGGGAGAGAAACTGAGAGAGGTGTTAAAACTCAGGAGCAAGATGCCCTAAAAGTTACCCAGGAGGACCTCTGATGAACACACCAGGACTCAGGGAACTGGAGCATTGCCATGAGAACAAGGGTGAAAAAGGATTTTTGGAAGCTCCACAGAGGGTGAGGTAAACAAGCAGTCAGCTGTGACAGAGAGCCGAAGCAATGAAGAGGCATAATAATATATAATGCTATTTCAAAACAACAGATGGGAATAGGGAATTGATAGTGAAGCGATTAATACTAGCAATGAAAGAACTAAACACCTTTAAAATGCACAGTATTTAATAAGAGTCAAGCCAAAGACTCACAGCAATTCATAAATTAACAAGGAATAACATATACAATGGGAAAAAGGGAAAAAGGGCAAAATGAACCCAAATATACGCCGAGTGCCTGCTGACAGAAAGGAGGATGGCTTCAAGGGGTAAGAAAGGGGTAAGACTGAGCCTCAGGGTAAGATTTGTAAATGCAACATGAGAGCTGTGTCTCCCAACCTGGTCAGCAGCTGGGAAGTCTCCCTGTAACAGCATGGGAAAGAAAGGGCAACCTTCACTGCTGCCCCAGTTGCACCCAGCCTCCACCAGCAGCTGCGGCTGCCCCAAATGTCAGGCTGGTATTAGCTACGTGGGACCCGCTCTGTGCCAGAGCACTGCCAGACCATTCCTCCGAGCTCTCTCTCTCAGTTGGGGCTCGGCGGGGATGCTCAGGTCCAAATCGCAGCCCCAGAAGACTGGCATCCCACTCTCACCCCAGTAAAACAGCATGTGCCAGGGTCATGGTTTGGGCTGGGCTGGCCCCTAAAACGAAGGACAGATGCTCTCTTTTTACCTCTCTGAGGGGGGAAAATTGGTTCTGTTTTACCTCAAACCAGAACACAGGGACAGAGTGGTTTTGGTTTCTGCTGACAATCCTTTAAAATATAGTTTCTTATAGGGGCTTTGGAATCCTTCATGGTTTTCGCTCCTCCATAGTTCCCTAGCAATTAATTTCTCCTCCACTGCAAGTTTTAGACTAAATTCATACTCGAGTTCCAGTAGCTCGTGTTGACATTATAAACTGCATGTACAAACTTACTGATTCCATACACAAATTAACCCATGGGTGTGCAGCTTTATATAACTCAGTGCTTATTAACACAATCTATATAACTATTAGGGAGTTAACTGAAGGGAAGTAGCTATGAAGGCAAGAAAGAGAGGGGGCTGGAGTTGTGCGTTTCTGCCTGGCTCCTGGTGAAGCTGTGGGTGTATTAGGACCTTTTTACGCACTCATTTTTGAAAACTTGGTTATAGAAAATCCTGAGCACAATCGTCAGCCAACGTTCAGCAGAGAAACAGGGCAAAGATGCAGAAGATTAGAAGTGATATATATTGACAGCATCTTATTAGAAAGCCTAAGGATAAAGGGTGTTCATCACAAGCAAATTAAGGATTTGAAGTTACCATTTCTCAGCTGAACTATAGCAACTGCCCTTTTACTTCCCAGATACTTCTAAATGCAAAGGAAAAGATTAATGTAAACCACTAACGCCAACCAGAGCAACTTCTAATTGCTTGAGCTATACCTGCATTGGGACACCTGGGGACCAAGAGGCTCAACTGAGGTGTTTCCCAGCAGTCTAGGGGGAAGACAGGTTTGGTTGGATTTATTCTGATTTTCTTTTTTGTTTTGTTTTATTTCCCATTAGATCGCAAATTCTTCATCAGGTTTCAATATGACAAGAGTCATTTTGTGTGGTTTTGCTTGTTGGATATGCTTTTAAATTGCTATAATGGAACCATTTGAGAAAACAATAGGGAGAAATTAAAAATATGTATTTAAAAAAGAATTAAAAATGAAAGGAACAGATGTGTACCATGCATGACATATGAACTTTCAAATGCAAAGGAAATGCATATATTACAATAAATGGCTAAGTAGTACATATACATCAGCATTTTCCATTCTTCTTTTCTTTAGACACACATTTTAGATATACATAAATTATTTTTCCTTTTGTTTTATCCCTTTTTTAAAATCAGAATATTCAAACATCCTCTTTAAGAAGCAGAAGAGGATGAAAGATTGCATTTGGCAGGTCTCTTTTGTGCTATAATTTGTTTCTTTGTGGAAATGCAGCAAAGGGTGACTTTTATTATGTGTTAGGTAAGAATCTGCATAGAGCAACTTCCAGCTGTTGACCATGCGATTAGGCCGTTAAAGTGCAAAAATCGCTGTTTACAAATACCCATAATTACTATAATTTTCATGCAAAAATCTACGCTCACCTAAAACCAGACCGCATGCCAGGTCTTTCCTGGCCAAAATGGCTATTTCTTTCTGTCTTGAAGTCTCAGTCGCATATTGAAAAAATATCTGCAGAATAGAATATATTTTGACTGCAGAAATAGATTTTGCATGAATAGACTCCTGAGGCATCCAACAGTTTCAATAATGTTTTCTATTCCAGGGGAGCAAAAAATATTTTTCCTTGATAGCATTTATTTTATATTCACTGCACTGGAATTACTTTTTCAAAATTCTGCCAGCGAAGACTTATCGTATGTGGGTGCCATTGCTGTAACATAAAGATAAGGATGGAGGCTTATTCCACTCATAAGCTCATGAGTCTGTAAATTGGAACTATCCTTCATAGTACAATGCATTTTACCAGTCCAAATATTTTTCTTAAAGACAAGACAGGAGTTTTTTCTTGGAAGAATTTTCCTTCAGTGACTTAAGGAAGCATATTCATGGACTACTTATGAAAGGAAAGATACAAACAATGTGGCACCGCTGGTTTCTCTGGGTGGGGGAAGAGTCTGCATTATTTCAGCAGCTTCAGAATCAGTCATTGGAGCAGCTGCCCTGAGCAGGAAAAATGTTGTCTGGGGAGCGGGAGATAAGGTAAGATAGAAGCAAGAACCTCAGAGGACAGAGATGCATCCTAATTTGATGTTCCAGGTGCAAATCAATGGCTCCACTCATTTCAAAAATGGGACAGGCGACGTATCTGGATCTGAATTTGGACTAAATCGTCAGGAATGTTCAGGCCTGCGATTTTGTTGCTGGCCAAATGACTACGATTATTACCATCAAACGTGACAATACAATGACATTTTACCTAGGGGCAGGCACGCAGGTGAGTTTAAAATAAGAACTGACTCGTGCCTTCACCAGGAAATTGAATCTAACCCTTTTTGAAGTTAAACATTTTGATATAAAATTTTTCATCGTAAGGCTAACCTGCATAAAACGACTGAATTCCCAGTGCACTGTGAGCGCTTTGTATGCTACAGTTAAATAGTTCCAGAGATGGGAACCAGATTAACTTTGAAATTTCCATCCTCCCCTCGCAAACAGCAGTTCGGCTCCTCTTATGGCAGCAGAAGTTTGCTGGCAGCCTGTGATATTTTGATCATGGTCCTGTCTAGATCTACTAGGAGCAGAAATAATGATACAGTGGTAAGAGCCCTAGCAGTTGGCCAGCGCTGGAACCCTCTCCAATGCCATTAGTGATGAGGCTTGAACAATAGCAAACGCGCTGGGGAATTGAAGAAGGGAAGAAAAGGCTGGTGATGTCAAGACCCGTATGGTTCTCTTCAAGCCATTGTGCTGCATGTTGTAATGTTAAACCTCTCCTGTGTTATGGGCTAAATTATGGGCTTCTCAGAAGTCATTGCCCAGCGAGGGACAACATATTGTTCCAAAGATTTCCGGCCAAAAGGGAACCATAAATTGTCCAGTCTGATCTCTCCTTTAATCATTAAGAAGCTGCTGTTCCATCCACACACCCCTGCGTTAGCCCAGAGACGTTAGTTAGACAAAAATATCTCAGCTTTTCAGAGAGTCAGCTGTTTCCTGCTGCCAGCAGAACATGGGAGACACCAAAGTGCCACCAGCTTACAAAGCCTCTGCAGCTGCTGGGGCAGCTGTACCTGGACTTCAGCAGAGGGTGCGACCAGCTGCAGCAGAGGGTGAAAAAATCCAAATTTCCCAGCTTCCCAGTCTGTCCTGGAGGGAAATGTCCTGATGATGAATCTGGTCAGTCCATGGTTAAACTCTCCCAAAACTGAACTGGAGGTATATCCAAACCTTCTCTTTTTCCCATGGGTTCTTGCACCAGCTCACCCGGTGTGTCCCTATGCCCACAGCGTAGCAGCTCGTGTTTTGTGGCAGAGGACAGGTGTTCCCTGCCCAGTCCAGCAGCCCTTGTTTGGCCTTGTAGCAGTCAGCTGCAGGCCTCCAGAAGGACACACTCAACATGGCAGCATTTGTCTTTCCAAAAGACCTGCCATTAAACTGTGCATCTCTTAACCTCTTTCTAGAAGTTGTATTGCTGTTGCCCCTACAGGCCTTGATGTAGAATAACATCCTCTTGTTGTAGCGCTGGACCAGCAAACCACCAGATCTGCCCCAAAGAGCTTACAGAAGACATATGAGATGGAGAGAAGAGATGATAAACCAGCGGGGGAAGCCCAAGGTCACGGTGAGATGATAATGATAGATGTAATAAGCAGCAGTAACAACACACAAACTATCATGTCGCTGCCCTTTGTTAGCTCAGATTTGAACCCTTGGGCTTTGCTAATTATAATGACACAGTAAGAACTAAAAGGGGAAATTACCCACAAAAAAAAAGGATGTTAACCACTTCATCTCTACAGCCACACTGCGTATTTCATGCTTTGCTCTAATTGTTCAGTAGAGGCTCCATTAAAGTCAATGGAAAGTCAGGGTGTCCCTGGTGGATTATGCTGTAGCAAAGTAGTTTAAATTTAATCTAGGGTCGGATTTAACACATTTAAAAGAGAGCAAATTCACTGTTAAAAGTCTAACAGTCCAGTCGATACTTCAAGCTGATGGTTCTTTCTCTGGCACTGCATTTTTATATTCTGACAGAAGGTAGAAATGATGTCCATGATCATCCCATCATTACTGGCTCCAGTTGGTTTTTTCATAACACAAAAGAAAGCCAGATGCCCTGTGCTGAAAGAACAGTCATGGGATTTTGGTGCTTCTTTGAAAATCCCATATATGTTCAGCAAAAGGTAGAAAAACACACCAGAAACACAATTTGTGGAATATTACATTCGAATGTAGAGTTGGAAGAGCTATTCCCTGGCACCAATGACCAGCTCCAAAACACTAACCGGTGATTCAATAAACAAACCAGTTCAGCTCCATCTTCAGAATACTTTTTTATTCCACTGCCCTAACTGGAAGGTAATTTCTGAACCTCACTGCCCTTCTGTTTAGTAAAGAGGCACCCGATTTCTAGCCTGAATTTATTCAAGACCAATTTATGCCTGTGTACTCTCATGTGAATTTTGCCTTTTTGCCATCATGGGTCTCCACTTTTCCTGGCACTGAGCCCTCATGACCTTTATGGGTGAATGCCACCTGTGTGAGTACACAGTAATACAGAAACAGCCTTCCCTCTGATGCTGACCAGCAGAAGAGGTGCTGGTGGGGAGCAGAAACTGGTGGGAACTGGGAAGAAGTTGGGCAGGGACTTTGGGGCTTCCTCGGGGAGGAAAAATTTGGGCAGAGTGGGAATGGGTCCATGAATTTCTCCCTTTCTCCTCCAAGACCTCTTCTCCCAGAACTAGCTGGGGGAACCTGCTTCTTCACCTCCTTCATCTTCCTCCACCCACTTGCGCCCTGCCTTCACAACAGCCCCAGGAGCTGGTGCTTGGCCAGAGCCATTGCTCCTGATGCTAGTCCTCCTCGGGCAAGGACGCAGCCCGTCGCCCTAGGCCTGTGCCTGAAGATTGCTCAGGCTCCTGCCATCTGCTTCTGTTTTTCCAGGCAAAATACGCAGTTTCTGAGTTTCCCATAATAGGATAGCCTGCCCCCCCGTCATTCTGGCAGATCTTCTCTCCTCTGGTTCCAAACTCCAGATCGCTTCTCTTTACGCATATTTCCGAGAGCTTCTCCATGCCCCGAGCAGGCACATGCCTCATACGTCCTGAAACCACCTTCGGTTTTTCACCAGCCCCACCACGCTGGTGAGCTGCACCAGGTGCGCGCAGATGCTTCCCCTTTGCCTGTGCTCAGAGCTACACTTGCTCTGATCCGGAAGCTGTTTGATGGCGTGAGTGTTATATTATTCCTGAATTAACACACTCTGCCTCCCAGTGGGCCTTATTAGCTCAGGCACAAACCTCACTAACACAGCTGTATGGTTTCTGTCCCAGAGAAGGTTCGTATCTGGCCAGTTTGCAGTATCCATCCATCTGCCCCCTCCATATAGATACAGCAGAGTACTCCTGTGATTAGACAGGATATCTTGTCTCTTGCCTTTTCAACGCTTTCCAGCTGATTATTTTCATTTTATAGAAAAAGTAGACACTACCAGAGCCTGAAGTGTATGACCCTTTACCATGTAGGCAGGTACTACACACAACTCACCCCCACCTTAATGTTTGGCTCTGCCTGTATATCGTTCTTTCAGCAGCTACACAGTCAGTCAGACAAAAAGTTTTTTTACAGAAAATCCTGCCATTCTTGTAAAGCTATTGTCAAAAGCCAGCTTAGAACTACCATGTGGGATCCAGACACTTCCACCCAACCTCGCAGTGGTGGGGCTGCTCACTCCAAGGTATGTACCACACATGACTGTGCAACAAAACCTCAGAGATTAACGCCATAGCCTGGAAATCTTGCCAGGTATTTCAAATCTCGGTCCCATCAGATCCCGCTTCACAGTCTTAGAGCTGTGTGTTCAGCACAGACAGAAAAGACCTGTGCTCTTGACACGCACACCTTTCCTGTGGTTGTGCCTGCACTTAGGTATTGCTGTATCGTTCAAGTTAATGCTACCTGGATTCAGGTTCTCCCTCCTCCTACTTATATATGGTCTAAATGGCTGAAAATATCCATGAAATGGAGATATACCTCTTCATTTACAACAGGAACCTTTCTAATGATTACATTAATACCCAGGGTCCTGTGGACATCTGAGACATCCTTGGTCCTAAGCAATACAGCCTGAAGCCGGCTAGTCAATAAAATAAAATACCCATTCTCTTTAATTAACATATGAAATAAACACAATCTGTGACACCTAGTGTGCAGCAGCAATTAAGAGGCATTGCTTAGTTAAACCTCCTAATACCTCATTTAAATATGCAATTAAGGGATAATTGCCTTCAATCAATAAAAAATTGAAATATTTTGCAGGGACCACAATTATTTTTTTAGAAGCTTTCTACTTAGTACTTGGTCTGGGCTGAGCCTCCAAGTCTTATACCACTTGTTAAAGAAACACTATTCTTTTCAGCATTCCATTGATTTATGGCTTTTATGCATCCTACCAGCATCATAAGAGTCCGATGCTAACACTAAGCCCATGCGAAGCATTTATTTTTGTGTTATCAATGATTTCCACTTGCTTCAAACTATCCATTCTAAGTTCTTCTTGGATCATCTCCCTTTTCTGGTCCACACAGACCAAAAGCATCTCTTTGTGCAGGTCTTTACACACAGAGCTTCCTCGCAGACACCTTAACAATTCTTTTGTAATTCAATTGTTTTCCCGTCTTTCAGTATCTGCTTGCAAACAAGCAGTACTTCACTTGCGCACAAGTGCTAGCAATTCAGACCATATATCCAGCCCCCCTCCCTGCCTACACACAAATCAATCCTCAGTAAAACGAGACAGATCTATGAATCAAACAAGGAACAAAGTCAACCATTGCCTTCCCTCTCAAGGCAGGAAATTAGCAATGCAAATATATAGGCTCATCTAAGAGGTCCTTGAGTGCACTCCATCATGGCACCTCGCACCATCATCAGCCACAGAACAATCAGAATAAAGGGGGAAATATTTTCATGCTCAATAATTGAATTATGTGGTTAAAGAGACAAGACCTGTGAAAGTAAGTGAGATGAAAAAAAACAAGCAGGAGATAAATTCTGGCAGGCATTAACAGGCATCTAACGAGCACCAAAGAAAGCAGTGTACTCTACTGACAGGGAAACTTCAGTGCAGGCTAGGATCCATGTTATTTTACAGTTAGCTGTGTAGGGCACTATCATCCCATTATCTGAACATGTTGTGGCAATCATCTGGACTATTTCTGTCATGGGCGAAGGCCAGTGAGGAAGTGTTGCTTGGGTTTAAGAAGCAAGGGTTCAAAACTGATCTGTTCTGTGGCTGCAATTAAATCATTTCACCTCTTCATGCCTTCTTTCCCACCACTCTAGCTCTTCAGGCCTGGAAGGCTTGCTGAGCTGGCTTCAAACAAGGGTCGCATCCTTGTTACAGCTTTTCACTTATCTGATAAAACCAAGCCTGTATTTAAGACGTGCCCCTAATTAACAAAAGATAACACAAACAACACAAGACTAAATGGCTGCTTCAGTCTCTATAAGGTGCAAACATTCTCTGTGGGAAATCTTTGGTGATGTTCAGACATTGTAATTGTGACATCAGCGTGGCCTGTATGGGTGCCACCTCCAGACGTAGAGGGCTGCATAATGTAAGCCACAGAGCACAGCTGAAGTTTTTTACCCGTTTTTTGATAAACAGAGCCTTGATCAAATGGTGTATTAATTTGTGTTTCCTTTCTTCTTGCTGCCTTCATTATAATATACTGTCACAGAGTGGTTCAGTGAGATCTACCCATTGTCCTCAAATACATATATAAAAACATAGTAAGTATGGAAATCATGTATATAAACATAAATATGATGCAAAGGCACTACTTAGTGAGGAGAGGAACTCCTTGATTGCAAGAAATCCAAATTTTGATCGTTAAGAAGACCTGGAAATCATTTAAGTAATTATGAACTTTATGACTTCCATCACTTTTGGAACACCCATTATTTCTTCTACCATCTGACTCACTCAGAGGTTTACGCCCTCTAGTCAGTAAGTGATTACTAGATTTAGTCAGGTGATTGCTCCTGCTCCAGAGATGCTTTTTCAAGATAAGCAAGTGATTTGCTTGACTCACAGAAAACTTTTTTGCCCCCTTCTTGGCTGTACCCAATGGCTGTCATTAGGCATCTACTGTCGTTCTCAGACTCTTATAATGACAGATGTCGTGCAAAGAACTAATGATGCTGTATTAGATGATCCACAGAGAACCAGGATACAGGAAGAGCGGTGCTCCAGAACAACAGACACATATAATGAGCTGAGCAAAAGAAGATCTCCTTGAGTTCACAGTACCTGGTAGTGTGGGTTTTCTTAATGTGCTATCCATTTCCTCATCTCATTCAGCTCTTGAAAGACCACAGGCTGTGAGCTATTTTTCTTTATATAAATATGTTAAAATTTCTAGTAGTGGTGAATATGTGTCTGCAACCATAAGTCCTTACGAAAAGAAGTCTTTATCAAGAGATGCTTCTGAATAACATGTCCAAACCAAGCAGAAAACTTCACTAAATATTAGGCAAAAATTAACAGTTATGATGCATACAACATTTGCCCCTTTTTGGCCTATTCTTGGCTTTGTAATATCCAGTTGGTTGTGTGTAGGTTTACTGTAAGCTTCAGAAAGGCTTTTCAAGAGCCCTGGAGGAAGATTCCCAAGTGCAGCCTGTGTCTGCTGCCTTCCCCCACACGGATTAACTCATCTGCTTCGGCCTGGACATGGGCGAAATGAGGGGTTCAGCCCACCTGAGTTCAGATCCTTGCTGTTGAGACTGGTGTGGGATGCTGATGAACCGTACTTATCTTTTGCAATTTCAGATACGGACACATGCTTGCCATAAACCCAAGAGGTGTCTCTGTTCTCTGAGAACCTAACACTCACATACCAAACAACACTGAAGAGCCACCATAAGGTTACAGCTTTTATGCACCACTATGCCAGGTTTAACTTAGGCCAAGCCTGACCAGGACGGATCATCAACCAGTTACCAATTAACTGAGCTGAGCCAGTTCCCCAAGGCAGCAATGAGAAAGAAACCATTATATGATCACTGCGGTTACTTTATTATTATGAATGTGCAGGCAACCTAGTCCTGAAGGATCTCATTCATTTCTGTATAAGGTCACAGAGAAAAAATCGGCTGCTCTCATTTACACCTGCCAACCCCAATGAAAGGAGTGGAGTGGAATGGATATAACTGAGAGCAAAATTAGCCTACAATGCATAAACATTGTCCTGTGTTACTTGCACACTGTTTTCCATGTGCAAATTGATATATCAGCTCGGTAAATGCTGCATCAGTTGAGACTCAGATAGAGAAGAACATGTGTATTTTTGCTCTGTTATCTGCCATCAGTTTGCATCAAAAGTAAAATGACTGACCTGAAATCAAACCCGTTTTCAGGAACCAAGCTGCAAAATGTCATTATCCAGCTCATCTCTCCAGTAACTCTCCAGGAAGATGTAGTAGCCACAGAAAAACTGTTTTCCATCTGGTCCTAAATTTTCATAGAGAATCAAAACAAACAATATTCTGAGTATAGTAAGAATATATTGCTTGATAATAATGAAACTGGCTATCACAGTGGAATTCAAATGTACTGCCACTTCATTACACCACCAGTCTGGTATTTCCAATAGACATATGGGACAAGAAGTAGTTCCTGGTCCAGAAAGCCATGAACCTTCCCTTGGTGATGTGTTACATCTGCCATCCCTGGTGGATGTCTGGGGCAGAGTGAGGCATCTTAAATAGCATTTAACATTTCTGATTAGGCAACTGAATTAAGTCCTCATGGTGAGGCATGTCTTAAGTAGTGTGCTAGAGAAACAATAAAAATATGATGTCTATTCAAGGTTGGTCTTTATGAAAAAGCTAAATAAAACTGCATTAGGAACCCCAGGGCACACGGAGTAGCCCCACAGAGGGGACCGAGTTATAGAATTGGTCTTTTGTTCAGGTCTGAAAGCAAGGCTAGATTAGATGATTTAATGCCCTAAACCCTTTGGCAAGGTACATTAATCCAATGTCCTGGCCAAATTGTGTTTGTACTTTAATGCCAATTTGTGTTCAAAATTATTTGAATTAATTACTCCTCCTTTCTGAAACTGCTGGGCAGTATTTCTGTGCTCTTTCAAGCAGTTTTCTATTGCAATTCAAGGAATACGAGACTGTCCTCCTGTGTCAATATTCTTACCATACCTCCTCCCACACTAACTTAGCTTCTCCTGAGTGAAATGTGCTATGAGAATGAGAAATTAAAATAGACAGGCTGAGGGGTACATCTTTTCCTTTTAAAGTGAATCACAACGACTCCGTTCTCAGTCCTACACCACCAGTGGTACGAAAACACAGGGATGGTACTTTGTAGTTTGGATGTACAGACCGATGTCTTTGAAGCACAAATAATCTGCTTTGGTCCCCAGCTATGATTAGGAAGCCTCGCACATCCCTGGTGCATAGCACAGTGGCAGGAAATAGCTCCTGAAGGGCCACAGATTTGCTGTTTAATTTTTTTAATTACTGCTTATTTAGGAAACATAAATACTTTTACAAATCATTACCATATAAGTATGAAGCACGCACTATTTTTAATTAAAAAATGAAGCTAGCACTTTTTCACTGAAAGAAACACTGCAAGAGACACAAAGCCACTCTTTCATAAGCGCTTTGCAAGGACAAATATTTTCATCACCTAGGATGCCTTCATTCAGGTGTTTTCTTTGTCCTGACAGGCAATGCCACTCACAGTTCAGGAAATCCTGAGTGGTGGTAAATGTTGTATGAATCTAAAGCAAAGTGAACAACAAAGGACTACCTGGTTTGCCTTCACCAGGAGAGAGCAGACCCAGTGTTCAGGAAACAAATGCTGCCCTAGCACTTAAGCGCCTCCTCAGAGAGTTGCTGCCTCTGTGTGAGAGGAGTTGATATTAGTTGCTATTAAGATACAGCTGGGCTCGGAGACTTCCAAGTTGTACACCTCAAAGAGATTATTCAGCTAGTATTAAAACTCTGCATGAAAATGTGGGTGTTTTTCTCCAGAGCTATGTATGTCTGAAACAGCCAACTCTCCCATACCCTTGGGGTGGGGTTTTTTTGGAAGTGATTTTTCCCTTTGTGTTTTTTTTTTGTATTTTTTTTTAATTTTAGTTTTTGCCATTTGCATTCAGCTTAATTGATTGGAAAGGAATAATAAGAATGCTGGAGGACCTAAAACCCTGAGGAAGCCCAAGCTGTATGCTAAGTTGGTGCCTACCAGCAGCTTTAATCTCAATTAGTCCAATTTGTGAATGTTTGTTTGGTTTTTTTCTTATTCACAGCCAAGTTAAAAACAAAACTTAACTCTGAGTAGTCATAATAAAAGAAGCACCTAATCTTCACGGTTTGTCTTTAAAGAATGGTTCCACCTTCAATTGAATCACCTTTCTGCTAAAGCATCATACCCTGGCCAGACTGCCCCACAAGCTCTTAGTTTACAGAGTCCTAATTGAAATGGGATAAAACAGGATAAAGGAAGTTAGGAGCTGAGAGATCTCCAGGGACATTTCCCACCATCACCGGGGACATGGTCTGGAAGGCTGTTTCTTCAAATTGGTGAGCTTCTTTGAAAAGCAGGGAGGTTTTCCCATGTCAGCTGTTCCAAAAGCCCACATCCTACATGAGAAGATTCCCAAGAAACCTCAGCTGTCCCCAGGGCCCTGCTGCACAGCATGGGCTCAGGGAAAATGGCAGATCTCTCAATGCTTTTTTGTCACACCCTCCAGCGCAGGAGCTCGGAGGGTAAAATTCACACACACACAGAATACCAGAATGGTTCGGGTTGGAAGGGACCTTAAAGATCATCTAGTTCCAACTCCCCTGCCATGGGCAGGGACACCTCCCACTAGACCAGGTTGCTCAGAGCCTCATCCAGCCTGGCCTTGAACACTTCCAGCGATGGGGCATCCACAGCGTCCCTGGGCAACCTGTTCCACTGCCTCACCACCCTTACAGTAAAGAATTTCTTCCTGATATCCAATCTAAATCTACCCTCCTTCAGTTTGAGACCATTACCCCATGTCCTATCATTACACTCCCTGATAAAGAGTCCCTCCCCATCCTTCCTGTAGGCCCCATTCAACCTCTTCCCTGCAAGGACTACTCTGTAGAAGTATGATTCACCTTTACATGGTCCTTGCTGTTATTAATCCTGCCCTTGTGTGTACTGTACCTCACAGAATAGTCATCATCAGAGAGGATGAGGTGTGTGCACCCTACTGCCCTACAGGAAGAAGCTCACGCTGAGCTGCAAGTAGGGTTCCGCAGCAGGACAAATGGTGAGCAGCATCCAGGTCATGGATGGACCTCAGCAGTTGTTCCCCTCTTCTGCCTCTGTATAAAGCCTGTCCTGCATGCTTCAAGAGCAAGACTGGCAGCTGGTAAGTGTAATCACAGCCCCAATAGCTGCATCGTGTGTTAGCTATAGTCTAAAGCATATAGAGAAGCACAGCTTTGCCCTAATACTTCTCACGTATGAAAATGGCAAGTGCTGACCGCAGAAAGAGTTTGACGAGGCAGATGTTTTAGCTCTTCCTTTGATCCAGAAAAGATCCTTCTACAAGAGGTGAAACACCATTCAAACCACTTTGCTGCAGAGCCAGAGCAGCCCCCAACTCTTAGCACACCTGAAATGTGTGAATAGAGCTGGGAATGCGTGAATCCAATCGGGGGTCCACAGCTGTGCTAAACATTTACTGGCTTGAGAAAAACACCCACCACAAAGGCTGCTTCTCGCTTCGCGTCTCTATCCCTTGTCCAAGAAAAAGGAACTCATTCTGGGCTACCCAGCTGTTGCTTTCACTGCTCCAGACACCACCATCCTCCTCCCCCAGCCCCAAATTAATGCTCCTCCTAAAGCTGTTACCCTCTGCAAATTCTGTCATTTCCAATGAGTCTTGTGCTGTAATTTAAAAGATAACTCACTCCTGTTTCCAGCGTTTTAATGCATTTTATTTTTTCTACAAGCAATATACGTGTGTAATTAATAAACAATTTAGTATGTTGAGGAACCTAGGAACTTGGCAAATGTTCTGGGGATATGAAATCTCAGGAAAAGCAGCACATTATAAGAAATAGTAAGTAATTACTTATGTAAGCTTTTCTTTTTAAATTCTAAGAACATTAGCTACTAATTACCTACTAATTACCAGTACTTCAGCAGGTGTTTGCACTTAACTGTAGGCTAAAGCCCCTGTGAAAAACAAACCCCTCACACTCCCTCTCAAGATTAAAGCAGAATCCCACTGGACTTCATAATACAGCATAGGTGTAGCGGAGCTGTTTACATGCCAGTCCTTTAACCACTTGGCTGCTTAAGGTGAAAACAGGCTCCAGTTTGTTTCCCTTGCTTTTTCTGCCAGAGTGAAGGTGATTTGCTAGGATGAATAACTCCTGGATGAACAAAATCAAAGGGTTAAAAGTAAACTATGATTAAGACTTCTTCATCATCTGCACATTTATCTCACTTCTGTAGTGGCCTGGCAGAGGAAATCTCTATTTCTGATCATGAATAGAGCTGGCTGAACAAGGTGAGAATAAAACCCGTTCTGTGGAAAATTTTCCTGAATTTAAAAAAACAGACGCAGAGCCCTCAGCTGGTGTAAAATGGTTTAGTTTCACCAGTGTCGATACCTGTAAGTCACTTGAGGAACTGGCCTGCACTTCAGATCCAATCTGTTCATGCCTCTTTTGGAAAACTAATTCATAGAGACTAAATTTTACTCAAACAAGCATTTATAAGCAATGAACGTCAAGTTTAGAAGCACAGGTTCATGCTAATATCCCTGACTGCTTAAAATTTAGAACTTTGGTTTACCTGGTTACCAAAAAACACTTTACTGTTGATAGAAGAAAGATGTCAGGCATAAGAAGTCCCATTAGAGAGTGGAAAAGATAACAGGTGCCTTCAGCAACCTATCACGGTGCCCAGCTTGCACCTTCTGCAGAGCACCTAAGGGACAGATGAAAGGACTGAGAGGCACACCTCAGGGCTGTATTTTTCAACAAAACGGTTCACAAATGAATAATTCCAACAGTGCTGCTAACACATTTTTGCCTTTTACCCTCTCTGAGATTTATAAGATCTATTCAAAATATATGGTCGCTTATTTCACTTCCGCAAAGATTACTTCTTTTCCACTGAAAAATAAGACTCGAAGGTAGGCAGTGGAGGTAGTTCAGATGATCACCATTTTTCTGTGGATGTTAGTTAGACTACAGGTCCCCTCCAGATCCATTTTTCACTGAGGTGATAGAAGTAGTGACTGTGCTGTGAAGTATTAGGTCACAGCAGTAGAAGTGCTCATGCCTACAGCTGGGAGCTCAGTTTTTTGAACAGCACATCTCTATTAAAACAATAGGAACTGCAGGAAACTAGAAACAGTTGAAAACCTGACCCTTTCATTCAGGTACTTAAAGGGGAGCTTCTGGCTGCTAGTGTATTTTAAGACCTGAGTCCCACAACTGAGAAATTAAAAGCTGCTTTGACATATGAGTGAACCAAATGAAACCAGGAGGCTTCTGAGAAAATTATGCAGCTCAGTCTTGGTGCCTTCCATCTGAGGCTCTCAAAATCATATATAAAAATTAACAAAATAGCATGCCTGGGAGGAAAGTCATTGATGCTCCACCAGTCAACAAGCTGAGGGTTTGCACAGCAAAATGTCCTGATGTCATTAAAAAAAGGATTTAAATGTCATTTGTTCTTCATTTAAAAATACTTTCTTCTCACTTCTTTTTCTCTGCTGGACGTTTATGCTAAGATTTTCGGAGTACCTGAATGGTGGGAAAAGTAGCAGTGTTCTGGTCGCCAGGCTGTAAGTGAAACTATTTCAGTCCTGACGAAGGACCCAGCATGCCTAAAAGCTGGTCTGTTTTTTACCGTTGTTTCAGGTGATCTAATAAAAGGTGCTGCTTCCCTATACAGGCTCAACCTCACCGACTGCTGAAATGACGCGTGTGTAGCTGGTTTGTCACATGCATTCATAAAATAACACCATTTATGTCCTCAAATGAGGACCTTACAAAAAATCATAATGAAAAAGGGGAAACTAAGAACCAAGAATTTCTTAGGCAGAGGCAGCTGACTTGCTGCTGCTCCTGAAAGGTGAGCTGAAAGGCAAGCTCTCAGCTCCATCTTCCTCTTTCTCCCCTCTTCCCTGTACCCGCCATTCTTCCCTCCTCTCTTGCTCCTGATGCCATGACCATCCTCCTCTGCTTCCCCTGGCTCTGGAAATGGTCGTGTCCTTCAGAGTTTTGTTTCTGTTTGCTAACTGAGCAGAAAGCTATCCTTTTTAGCGGGAGGAATTAGTTTTATGCTGGCACAAGGAGTTAATGTGAGCTCACAGAGAGGTCCAGCAAGCGCCAGAGCCAAGACAAGGTAAAGGGTGTCCTGGCTCCGGGTGTTCCACGAGGCTCTGCAGCCTCTTCCCCCACCCCTGGTTTGGCTTCTGGTGCTCCAGGTGAGGATGTGGGATGTGGGATGTGAAAGAACAATGGGAGATGAGCAGGGAGAATCCCTCCTGGGGCCTCCCACCTTGCCCCAGGAGCTGCATTTACACCCTGGTGACCTGGGCTGTGGTCAACCCTCGTAGCATCACCAGACTTCCTCTGCTCTTCTTGCTGGAGCACCATGGGGCTGCGTCCCCGGTGGGTTAGGGCACTGCCCTGCCAGCCTTGCTGCCACCCCCTGCTCCCCACTCCCCACACCCTGAAGAGCAGCCCAACAAGGGATGGGAGCACTGTGGAAAGGGGGAGCAGGTGAGGTGGAAATGTGATACCCTTTTCTGTCAGAAATTAGTTACCTGACCACCCCATTAGACACCTTGTAAGTGTTGGGCACTAGGGATGCAGTGGGAAACACCTATGATGCCAGCAAAGGAGCATCTTGAGTTGATGCCCCATCTTGTCTGGGGCATCTTGAGTTTCATGGTTAAATTTGTTTCACTCATAAACATTTTTGCTACTTTTTTACCCATTTTGCCCTGTTCTCACTGTCTTCCAGGCAGTTCCCTTTGGTGGGATTTCTCAGTCCCAGCAGCACCGTGGTGACGTCAAGGCTGAACTCCTTCTGCTGCATGCGTCATGGGTACTGTGGATGCCATGGCCCACTGACATCATTTCAGGGGGTACAGGAGCAAACTGCGGAGAGGGTTTTTCTCATCTCTTTTCTTTATTCTCAAAGAGGAGAGGAAAAAATGCAGAGCCAGGATTTTAGCCCTTCATTTTATAATGTAATTGAAATGCCAAGAGACTGAAAAAATTCAATGTTGATGAAGAAACGGATGTTAGCGCAATGAAGAATAGCTCTGTCTTTGTCAGTCTGCAGTCTTTTATGTGTCACAGGCTGTCACTTTCTATTGCATTTCAACTGACTAATTACCCCAGTTTATTAAAAGTGAATATGAATTCACATTTTTTACTTTGCCGTGTTCCAAGTGTTAGCGTTATCAGGAGCTATTACTGAATGATAGATCCCACAGTTCTAGGCTTCCTCATGTGAGCAAGTACAGAGCAAATCTACCTCAATATCAATGAAAACCAGATATATTCATTTAAGGGGGAAATATATACTCTGCGCAGTGTATGTTCACATCCAAGCATTAATCACCCTGGTGTGTCCCACATGGCTCGGTGTATTATTAGAACCTCACTCACACAGCAGAAGAGTGTCTGTAAGTGATGGTGTTGGAAGGGTTGGACTTGAATTAAATGTACTCATCGCTTCCTAATGGGGAGGTATTTTCTGACAGCTGTAATGAAAACTGCTGCTCATCAAAAGGTACTCTGTGTCCTAGCTCGCAAATCCAACCTCAGCTGCAAGTTGCACATTTAAATTTCAAAGTTTTTATCTCTAGCCACACTGGAGTGCACTTATAAGTGCAGTGGAAGGGTCAAATTAGATGAAATCAAAGCCCTGCTTCTACTGAAGAGGCAATTTTAAGCTTTCGCAATTGGATCTGTGTGTTGTTATAGGCTTAAAAAACCTCATCATCAAAAATAGGAATTTCTAGAACACGGTAATTATCACTTTGATCTGCTCAACTCAGTTCCAGCAGTAACTACAATGTTAGAATTTCCTCATTCTATATAAAATAACATACTCAGAAAAACAGGTGCATAGACTACAATAGCTCTTGTACAATTGGTGACCCATTTATTAATGTTGGTCCTTCATACCTTCCCCTACCTTTGTGAGTGTGCGGTCAGATTTCTCGTGAGGATGTCCGCACTGCCTTTGAAGGAGCTGGATGCTGGTATAAGCCTCCCATGTATTGGCAATAATAATCAATAAGAGGAATAACAATAACTTAGGAAGTTATGTTAATAGCAAGTGCTGGGAAAGAATGGAGCATCAGGTCTTGGAGGGAAATGCCATTTTGCCTGAAAACATAGCACACACAATCAACAGGAAAAGGAAGAGGTTTTCATTCTTCTAATATTTTTCTGGTGGGTACTTATTGTTTATAACAAAATGCAACCATTATATGTTTTCCTATGATTTGAGATATTTACCATTCCACATGCTAAACAAAATGTTCTTTCATTAGATCATAGTTGGAGGGAAAAAAGTATCACAAGGCTGACTGCGGTGGTGGCGTTGTCATCTTGCACATTTACAAAAATAAGGCTGAAGTGTATTTTTTACAACATGCCTGCACAAAGAGAAGCAGTGGGACATGCACTCGCATTGCCTGGACTCCAAGCAGGTCAGCTTGATGAGCTAGCTGTGATGTGGAAGCTGTCAGGCTCCCTTCTCCAGCATTTTCAAGTCCTCTGAGTATGATGAATTTTGTACAGGATATTTAAAGGACTGGCTGAAGCTATCTCATCGTGGGTTTGTGCCCAGGCTGATGTACTGACTGCCATGAACAGAAGATACACCCTGAAGCATCTCTCCCCTTCCCAGGGAAGATCAGCTCCCTACCTCTCAGTTTAAAGGTGGAGTGAGATCAGTCTGGTTGCACCCGTAAACGAAGACAAGCTTTGACATCGGTCTGCACCAGGGAGGTGCATCTCAGGTGGGGAATGCTGATCCTGGATGCCTCAGCCCCTGTACTGGGTTGGATTTGCAAGGAATGTGACCTCTCTCTCCCTTCCAGTGGGGAAGGGACGCCAAACAGCAGAAGAGTTTCCTATACCCCTGGGGTGTCTTTGGTGGCAAGTCAGGGAGCTGCAGGGAAGGGAGCCAGGAGGGCCTGAGACGCAGTGTGGGAGGACATCTCCTAGCACAAAGAGGCAAGCTAGCTAGAGCAGGGAGCAGCACTGGCCATGGAGAAGGAAACAGCTTCTCCAGAGATATGGATGCAGGAGTTGGCTCCCTCCTGAGGCAGATGATACTTGTGGAGATCAAGAACAGGTGTGTTATCCAGGGAGCAAGTGATTTTCAAATCTCAGTGCTAACGAAAAATCACACACCCCACCTCAGCTACAAGATTTGTAACCAGCCCTCCCCCAGAATAAAGGAATAGCTGAGAAAGTTGATGATCCTCTTCTGATGGGAAGAGAGGAGGTTCTCTGCTGGCTGGATCTGCTGTTCAGGAGAAGCAGATCAGGGAAGGAAGGGGTGCTGCCTGCCATAGCCTGAGATGCTGCTGGAGGGTGTTCAGGTTTTTCTGCTGCACCGGCTCCATGCTGTTCATCCAACAAACTGCTAACCTAGTTAGAAGGGCTTTAAAGTAGGATCGAGGGAGGGGTTGACTAGGGAAAAAGAATAAGTGAGTATAAACAAGAGCAGCCTGGTAGCAGCCTAAAATTTCAGAGGTTTTGGTATTCATAATAGGGTCACAGGAGAGACACGGAGGGTAGTGAATCAACCCACTGAACACTTTAGATGTCTGTATACTAATGGAAGAAATATTTGGGATAAACAGGCGGAGCTGGAAGTCTTAATACAAGATCAAAATTATGACTTAATTGGCATAACAGAGTCTTGGCGGGATAATTCGCATGACTGGAATAATAATATGAAAGGAAGAACAGGCAGGGGGAAAACAGGAGGGGTGTTGCCTCAGTCTGGATATATTTACTTGCTGGAAGCCTGGCATGTAGAGAAGACTAAAACTGCGTGAAAATTTTATAGGTAATAATTATAGAGGAAAAGAACTCAGGTACTTACATGGTAGGAGGGCTACCGCAACTGGCCACAGAACTGATCAAGCGAGAGAAGCTTTCAATGGTAGCAACGGGGCTTTGACAACGCTGGAAAGAGAAAGTCCCTGCAGTAGGAGACAAACTGACCAGCATGTGCATGGGGTGCAGAGAAGGAAGAAGCCATGTTTGGATACTATGGACAGAGTATGAAGGATTACTAGGAGCATGTAAAGACAGAACAAGAAAAGATGGAACTCAGACCGAAACACCATTAGGCAGAAGCAACACGGGTAAGAAGAGATCATTCTGCATGTGCATTAGGAGTAAGAGGTAAGCGAAGGGCAGTGCTGACTGAATGATCATGAGGTAGAAAGTCTCAAAAAGGATGCAGAGAAGGCCTATGTGTGAAGTGAGGTTCCTGCATCCCCATAAATTAAAAGGTCAGTTGTGAGCATGCAGCTGACATAATTAAAATCGGGGGGGAAAAAAAGGAAAAGAATAGGTAAAGGGTATTCATTTAAGTTCATTTTTTTAAAAATCCTTAGAGTCTGATGAATTTTGTATAGGATACTTAAAGGACTGGCTGAAGCTGTCTTGGAGTCATTAGTAGTGTTCCTGGGAAGTCGTGGAGAGGAAATGAAGAACTAGATAGCTAGAAAAGCACAATATTGTGCTTTTATTTAAGCAAAAGGGGGAAATGAGGAGTTATTGAAGAAGTCAAATTAACTTCAATCCTCAGAAAAATTCTGTAAGAAGTAAAGCATCTGGAAATCAATATTTATGTATCATACTATGTCAAATGAACCTTATTTTCTTTTCTGACTATTTAATGGGCCTTGTGGGTAATGGGAATTAGTAGATGATAAGCACCTTGACTTTAGTAAGGTTTTGACACTATTCTACCTGATATGGTCATAAAAGACTATAGAGCAGATTGAGAATATTTTGGATTGCAATTACAGTGGTTTATGATCAAAACAAAAGTATTTATCATGAAATTCTGTAAAGGTCTGGTCTGTGTCTGGTTCAGTGCGTGCAGTGCAGTGCTTATACAGCTGCAGATGACATGGCAAGTTGCAAGTAAGACTTCAGTGCAATTTTAACCAAAATCTTGTTTCTCCATTACAAAGTAATCTTGTAGCTCTTCTCAGAACTGATAAACCTCTGCTGAAATGCTGTGTAATGTCCCTCCCCTTGGGTAGGGACAGGGGAGGTAACTTTTAGAAAAAAAGGAAAGAGGAGGAAAGGGGTGAGCAAAAGGTGACTTTGGAAGAAAGATTTTAAAATCTAGGTTTGTTTAATCTAAAGAAGAAAAGGCTGAGGATGGATTTAATACCAGTCCTCAGGTACGTAAAAAGTTGTTAAAGGGTATAGGAATGCTCTGCCACAACCATGGTGAAGGAGCTGAATAACAGAAGCAGGCTTGACTTTAGGAAACCTTTCTAACCAGGACTGTAATGACATTGTAGAAGTTGCTTGTTGAGGTTGTAGTATTTCTTCCGCTAGAGACCCTTGAGTCCTTGTCAGAGGTGGCATAAGTAAGGCAACTTAGGCAACAATTTTTTTCTGGTTTTATGTTATTTAAGCTTTCAGCTTAGTTAGCTAGTGCTCCAGTTAGCTTCACTCAGCTCCTGCAAAACTCTTCACTTGTACCTCAGATTTTAAAAGATTTTATGGGGTTGAGTTTAAAGTTAAAGACAGTTGTACTTACAGAGAGGCAGCACCTGAGCGGCTCGTGCATGAACCAGCATCAGACGGTGCTAGGTGCTATGCAAATCTAACAGCCCATTCTGACAACGTACAATGGCCACCATTTCCTTTCACTTGGGAGCTGGGAGGTGGGAGGAATGAGGCCTCCCAGCCCCTTCTGGAACCCAGTCCCTCATCAGTGTCAAGCTTTGGCTTCCTACAATGCTTCTCAAGCAACATTTTCCTCTTTAATCTACCATAGTAAACCCATTTCATTTGTCTCTCTCATAAGAATAGTTCCATGAAAGCTCCATGTCATGATTTCTTTGCAGGAGTAGAGGTTTCTAGGCCAGGTCTGCATGTGGTAGTGTGAGCTCTTTTCATGCAGTAAAACTACAATGTACAAAAGGCAACTGTACTTTTTGTAAAACACGCGGTGAGAGGGGCCACAGTCTCTAGCTCGGGAGCATCAGCCTGAGCCGTGGGAGAGCGAGGCCTGATGGTGAATTACTTGTGTGGCACTGTGCAGCCATTTGTCCCCGCTGAGCTGCCAGTACTGTAGGATTAGCAGCACTGCCTCACCCCATGGAGTAGTTCTGAGGATAAATACATGAGGTGTCTAAATACAGTAGTAACTGGGGTGTTATAAGCCCCTAAGGTGGATTTGCTGGTGCAGATGTAAGAGGACAGTTTTGATTTCCATTCCTTTTAAGTTTTGTGTTTGGCATGTTGACGACTTGGCCCACATAGGAGCAGAGCTGGATACAGTAGTGTCACTGAAGCCCACACTTCTCCTTGTAGGAAGGACTCAGTCTTCGATTAGGCAAAAGTGCTTACTCTTGCACTTGGCTTTGAGCATCTGGAGGGTCCCAGGGCCCATTCAGCAAAGTACTTACCACGAGGGATGAAATCTTGCTCTGTTGAAATCAATAGAAGTTTCACCCTGGCCTCCAGCGGGGCTGGGGTTTCTCCCCAGCTTCCATCCCATTCATCTCAGGGATATGCAAACACATGCTTTAGTGCTCCACTGAATCAGGATGTTTCTTCTGGAGGAATTACATGGAGAATCAAGAGACATGCTCCTTGCCCCCAGGTCTCTGCCAGCTCAGTGGATTCCTGCCCTTAAAGCATCTCAGCTGCACAGTCCGTGTCTCTGCCAGAGCACAGTGCCCCTTCAGACCTTTTAGGAGGGCAGTACAAGCTCTCCGTAACCTGACCCACTAACATCTAGTCGTGCTAGCAAAGATCTATTTCAATGGCATTAGTTAACATGGCTCATTTGGACCCACACAAGTCAGGAAGGAGCTGTAGGAGCAGCTCTGCTGCTAGAGCCTAGAGGACAGTAACTTCCAGCCAACGATGCTGGGCACGTTGGAGAGGGGATGAGGCAGTACCTGGTACATCTGGAACCAGAAGGAAACCTGGCCACAGCCACATAGGTTTTCCTGAACTTATTTGGTGAATTGCTATCTCAACAACTGAAACTCATGCTTTTTTTGAATATTTCTTTTTGGAAATCGTTGTGAAGACTCAGCAGTATGCAACACTTTAACGTTTGGCACTGCCATGAGGGAAATGTTAATACACATCTCCCCAAAGGTATTGGCTAAATGTGTGTATATTCCATAGCGGAGCCTTTTAGGAAGTTTCTGCTACATTTGAAAAACGGTGCAATATATCTCAAGGTATTTTTCTTTGGTCTTCTGGCTGTATTGAACACATACTTTTTATTGTATGTGTCCATAGCAGCAGTGCAGTTACGTTAGCTAGCTAGAATTACATAGAAAACGGCCAAGATACTTCTCAGGCTTCAAGTTCACAATGGAGGGAAAAAATGCTTCTAACATTCATAAAATGAATATTGCTTGATTGCATAAGAGAATTTTTTGGAGGAGAACTCTGGTAATGAACACAGAGCCTTAACCTTTATCAGAACCTGCATGAGCCAAACATGCTTTGGTTGTCACGAAACATTTCCAGGAGAACATAAACATTTAGGCAAACTTGCAACAGGGGAAAACAACGTTTCTTAACATTTTCAGTCCACACCTCACTTCAATTGATTATGGATGTTTCTCACCTTGCATATAAATGTGGCTTCTTTGGCTTCTGTGCCTCCTGAGCTCATTCCAGCATGAAAAGAGGGGCCAGGATACAGTCAACTTCTCTTCAGAAATAAAGAGTTTCAGAGGACACATTATCATTGCTCTATCAAAACCTGCAGTTACACATTTTTCTTGATATAATTTGTTCAATAAGCAACTCATGCTTCTTCCTACCTCTGCTTGTTCCTCCCCCTTTCTTGAATCAGTTTGCAGATCTTGTGAGTTGACCTGAGTTAAAAACAACCCTAAATACCAAAGGGCATTGAGGCCAAGTCAAATGCCCTTGAAAGCGCAGCCTGATGTGATGCTCTTAAAAAAGGTGCTCGAGAACATAAAATGAGAGTGATTTAAAAGATTTAAAAAAAACATTCACTGGAATGCAGTCTTCTGTCAAAAAGAAAATATTTTGCGGAAACATATCAATTTTGGCAAAAATTAAGTGGGAAGGGGGAGAAGTGGAGAGGGAGAGAAAGATCACGTGTGTCTCCATATATCCATGTAACAAAATAAGACCATCTCAATTCCCAAGTGAATGTCCTCAAAACAAAATAATGTGTTGCCTGACTTGAAGTCACTCACAAAAATAGTGAACAACCTCATTTTCATTCCCATTAAATAAAAAATAAAATTGAAATTTTGAATTTTTTATGAAATTATGATGAAATAATTTTTTGAAATTATGAAATAATGGTTTCTCAACCTCCTTTAAGAAGTACAGTGAAAAGACCTGGGACATTACACAGAAAAATTCTTGATGGCTTATTCACTTTCTGTGAATAAGTTTATGCCTGTCAACTCCAGAAATCTTTGATTAAGTCTAAAACATCCCTAACATAATCAGCAGGAGTAAAGCAAATTTTGTCTTTCAGTGGTAGAAGACACATACAAGGTGAACTAGTTGTACAGGGTTGCTCTTTCAGCATGGTACCTTTCATGTACGACAGGTATTGATATTCAGAGGTTTTCCAGATTTTGTGATTACATCTTACTGTTGTACATTAACCAATGTCTAAATACCAGTTAACCTGTAAAAACATGCACACACCTGTACAATATTTGAATCCGCAGTAATTAAAGAGCAGCTGATATAGCTGAAGATAATTTGGGAAATCTTTATCCTTATGAGTTATTTTAACTTAAAGCTGTTTTACTTTCTATAGTACTGAGATAAAAATAGGTAGTAGTCCTTTTTTGCTGTGATTGAGAGACGGGACATAGCTTGATGCAAGCAAGGTGTTGATTTATTGTGCGTAACCATTCCTTTATATATGCTTACATTGACTGCATGTTTTAAACAGATTGGTCCTTTTGAACATACGCTGCTCGCGCGGCTGCATCTGATTGGTCAGCGATATACTGTCACGCTAACAAACATATCTTATCTTTGAGGACACAGTTCTTAACACCTCTTTTAGCCGGGCGCCTGGAACTTGCTTATCTCGATGTTGCAACATTTGTTAAGTTCCTGCCTTCAGGTTCTCGTTTAGTCCTTTTATGGCCATGACTACCTTCAGTTTCCCATGGTTTATGGCCTACAAGTCCCAACACGTCCCTGCCTATTAATTGAGCAGCACTCGGGGCTCTGCTCTTCAGGCCCCGTCCCACACTTTTTAGCTGAGGGACAGTTTTTTTAACACCTGGGACAGCAGGAGCTGGTAGGTCATGACTGACATGAGGAGACAGCAGCTAAATGAAGTGCAGTAACTTACAAAACCTCTTGAACAAGCATAAAAGTAATCATCTGATGATACCGATAATTTTCCAATAGTTTTTGTAGTTACATGTTTTATTGTTGTTTGGGGGGGCTTTATTGAATTATTTAAAAGTTATTAATATTTTATTCATTCTTGTTTCTTTCACTCCCACTCTTCTTGCCATTTCCATGAGCTGAATAACTTTCCTATAGAAAAATTTCATATAAGATTTCAGTTCTGTTTCTTTCACATATTCTCCTACCTTGAGATTATAATTTCCCGTACCTCCTTGACTTTCCTACATAATTAGGAAACATATTTATTTACTTTATTTTAAATTCTGGCAGCGGCCTTCAGAAACCTGGATTTTTTTTTTCCTTTTCCTCACAATCTTATTGCCTGCTTTCCAAGTCCATTTCTAATCCTTTTTACTCTGTGTTTCTGTCACAATTTTACAGTTAGCCATTTAAAAAAATATATAATTAAAGCGCCAAAGCACCTGCTAGCCTCATGCATATGCATAAAATAGAATTATGTCCCCTCCGGGACACTGGTGTTGTGACTCTGGGGAAATGGCTAAGTAACCATGACAACGTGTCTCCACCACATCTTATTTCCAGTGATAAAAGCATGATTTACCCTGTTAAACAAACCATATTACAAGTTGCCCACAGCAAGCGGTGTCAGCTTTCCAGTAGAGGCACCAGGTCAGGAGGGAGAGCAGCCCAAAACCATCCATCCAAGCCTCCCCCTCTTTGACACTGCTTCATGGTTATGTTGATGGTAAGAGGCAGGATGAGATTCAATGTACAGTATTTCACATTTCCATCTTGATAGGTGAGATGAAACGAGAAGAGGAAATGGAGTATTCATTAGCTGCAGGCACCAACCCAATCCCCAGCACAGTAGTGATGGACGATGCAGGAGGACCCGGGGGTAGGACATAAAGCCTGGAGGAGCCAATGCGCAATGATTCAGACATTTGAGTTAGATAAATTCTGCATCCTCTTTCCTGCCAGTTTGCCAGGGCTGCCAATACTTAGTGAATGCCAGGGAAGGCTACCAGAAACGGTTTTTCAAAGGCTGCTGCCAGAACAAAAAGTTAAATATGATTTTTTTATAATCTTGTTTATGCTACTGATTAGGTATTATCTTATTTAAAGTGATTTTTAAAATCAAGTGCACTCTTCATTACGTATTTTTGATTTACACCTTGCTTAATTAAAGACGACACCTTGCTATTACATTATCTGTAATAATTTTATAGGAAAACTCTCATCGTTGGATCTTGTCTACTAGCATAATCCAGCAATATTTGTATTGTTAGCACTTTGAAGAAGTATTTAAATCAATCAAACTAATAATTTGAATTTTTAAAACATTGCTATGAAAGTGTTTGCATTAACCCTCTTCTATCCATCACATACTTAAAGAAAAGTATGAAACCTTAATTTGAGTTCTTAATCACTTGAGGGCACAATTTGATTACGAACAATAAACAAAGAGGTGAAGAAATTAAAAACACAAAAGTCTCAGAGAGAAAACTGAACTGATGCTTAAAGGTCAAGCACATACACGTAATTAGTTCTACTTACAACAAGAATTGCAATTAGTTTTATGAATCGCATTTTGAAATTGCCGGGTCTTGTGAATCCTGGGAGTTTCTTAAAGCACCAGCTGTTAGAGGCATGTGATTAGATCACATTCATAGCTAAGAATGAAAAAAAAAAAGCTAAATTATGCTTTCAGTGTGAAGAACTGCAAAGGCAAGGCTGAAAATACTATCTGGGGTTACCAAAAGGTGACTAGCAAATAAAAACCCAGTATTCATCAGATGATTTGGGGGCCTGACTTATAATCACAAAATTCTTGGGACTGACCTTTTCCCAATTCCAAGCACAACCTGTACAAGTCAAAGTAGAGGGATTCTCCATTTACTGTCTATGTCTATGGTCAGATTATTTTCTCTTCAGCAATACCCAACACAGAGAAGGTCAGAGCCCTACAAGAAAGAAAATATTCATGGAAGTATTGTTCACAGATTCAAGGAGTTCCAAATATCTCACTCCTTAAGCATGTCTTTCATCACTCAATATTTTGGACCATTTTCATTAAAATTCTAATATATGTTCTGTCACGCTCACTTAACATTTGCAATGTTCTCACCCGAGACAGACCAATGTTGGGAATGCTCCACCTATAGCCACCTTACAGCTCCCACATTTCAGAACCCTTTCATTATCAGAAAATGCAATAATTTAGTGGGTGTTCCATGTATCAGCCTTGCCTTTTTTGTTCTGAGCTGTAATTGCAGTAACATGTAGAAAACATCCCATTCCCTCTTGCAGGGTTCAGATTGAAGGCTTTTACTTCATAAACAAAGTTCAGAACTCAAAGGAGAATTAAAGTGAATGCACTAGCAGACCGAAAGGAGAAGCCAATTGCTTCTGAAAACCATAAAGTTTGCTACTGAAGAGGTCTGGTGGTTTTGTAAACTCCAAAACATTTTGACTTATGTCAATGATGTCATGTTTTAAAACACCTATGAATGATCTTGGCTTACTAATGCAACCCAGAGAGGAATTAATGGGCCGCATCTCCAAGTGCTAGCAAGCCCCTGAAAAGAGTTTTTCCCAAAAAACCACAAGCCCAATAGAAATCTGATTTCTGCTAGAACCTGGATTCGAGCAACAAAGTCAGTGTTTGGACTTCAGAGACACTTCCAGTGATTTGAATGCTGAATGCTATGACACTGTGGAAAGCTTTCAGAAATACTGAGTTTTCAGGTATTCCAGTCCCATCACAGATCTGGGCTTCCCAAGCAGCAGGTTAATCGAGAAGCACAAGTTTCTTGCAAGGTTCTCTGGTTGCCTCTGGATGCCTATTCAAAAGCCATTGCCCATCTACCGTATTTCTGCTGCTGAACAGGAAACCTGTAGTAGAGGTAGCAGAGTACCCAGAGAAGTTGCTTGGAGCTCTGGATAGAGCAGATTTGTCAGAGCACTGGGTTTTTTCCTTTAGATCTGATTTTTTTGCCTTTTTTTGTGTGTTTGCTGCAACATAACAGCCTCCTTACTGTCCAGAAACAGGGCGTGTAGTGTGCGGAGGAATGAGCAAGAGACAGGGAACCACAGGTCCAATTTTATAATACTGCCTGGCCCCCCAACTTGAGTAGTGTCTTTGGGCAAGTAACTTGAAACAAATTCCTCTAGAGAGTGTCTGGAGCTTTACAGAATGCAGTAGAAAAATAAAAGGGGAAAACACTGCATCTCAGTTTTCCTATCTGTAACATGGGACTAATACTTACCAACCGACCCACCTCACAGGGGAGATGCAATAATTAATTAGCTAATGTTCCTACAGCACTTTAACTCTGTAAAGTGTAAAATAAATGTTAAGCATTATTGGCACTTAGATTCTACAGTGATTGGTGCCCTACAATTCCCTAAGCCAGGCAGCTAGTTATTGCTGCTCAGAGCAACAGTAGCTTACAATACATCCTGCATTATCAGCTAGTTTCGAGATGGTTACGTGCCAGTGTGGCTGTACATACGCCCTCCCACGCATGCCAGATGCCACACAGGGGAATTCTGACGTGGAGGTCCAGGATGTGACTACGCAGCATGGAAAGGGGACTTTGCAGCCACTCTGTAACTAAGCAGTCTCTTTTTCCTGTGGTTTTTTTTCCTCCTCTCTGAAGCAGATTATTAGGTACTAAACAGTACCTGCAACACATTGCCCTGCTGTATAAATGCTACTTTTTCTAATTTTGTCATGTGACTCATTAATATCACTGAAAATATCCAGAATTCCAATAAATTCAATGTCAAAGAAACTAATTGGTGAACAATGTAGTGCAATTTAAGAGAAAAAAAAAGAGCTTTCTCCCTTTGCATTTTGTTGCTTTAGACTTCTTAGCAAACAAGTAGACAGCAGCTTCTAAACTTATGTCTGAGAGATGGATATGTACGTAATATTGTTTAATATTAACTGCTGCTACATAAGTTCATGAATTCCCATCAGTCATGGTTTTTGTGGAGTTCCTTATGCTAGTCTCTTTCCACAAAGACAGTGGAAAGAGACTGGTTTGCAGCTCAGTAGTTCAAGAAAGAGTTGCAGCTTTGCCCTCTCAGACATAGCCTGAGAGGTCGTATTGAAGTCTCTGCATTTACACTATATACAATCTCAGGATTTTATTTCGGGTTAGATTCAGCCTAGTCCTCTGGGTTGAACTTCCCTATCATGCCTCTGTTTCAAAGCACCGGTCAGTTATTTGTAGCCTTATGACTCCATCTGGATTTTGAGTGCGTCTAATACAAACCAGGAGCAGATTTTCTCATTTAGTTTGCTCTCAGAAAAATCTTACTCACATGCACCAAAACCATGCCGTGAATCAAACCAGTACATGGTAAAAGGAGACAACTGGAAATTCTGTAAAAACCTGATTATTACTTTCAACCAAAACACTAGTGTAGATGCAACCTTCAGCTCATACCGTATTCTTTCTTCAGCTTTTTTAGGAAGTCATCTGGACAATAAGCAACCAAGTAACACCAGATCAGGCCATAGTTTAAGAATATGTCCCAGTGCAAGGATCATTTGATTCTTTCCCACTTTCTTACACCGTTTCCTTAGCATCTCCTATTTGGCTTCGTCAACCACAAGCTACTGGACTAGATAATGTTGTGGTTTCAGCTGGGATAGAGTTAACTTTTTTTTTTTAGCAGCTGGTATAGTACTATATTTTGGATTTAGGGTGGGAATAGTGTTGATAGTGCACTGGTGGTTTTGGTTGTTGCTAAGCAGTCAAGGCCTTTTCTACTCCTCACACCACCCCACCAGCGAGTAGGCTGGGGGCGGGGAGCGGGCATAAGAGGTTGGGAGGAGGTACAGGCGGGACAACTGATCCCTGACAGCTGAACAAAGTAACATTCTATGCCATATGACATCAGGCTCAGTATATAAAGCTGGGGGAAGAAGAATGAAAGGGGGGATGTTCAGAGTTATGGCGTTTGTATTCCCAAGTAACCGTTACATGTGATGGAGCCCTGCTTTCCTGGAGGTGGCCGAACACCTGCCTGCTGATGGGAAGCAGTGAATGAATTCCTTGTTTTGGTTTGCCTGTGTGCATGGCTACTGCTCTGCCTATTAAGCTCTTTATCTCAACCCATGAGTTTTTTCTCACTTTTACTCTTCTGATTCTCTCCCCCATCCAAACTCGGGGGAGTGAGCGAGCGGCTGTGTGGCTCCAGCTGCCGGCTGGGGTTAAACCATAACAATAGACATTCAGTTTGAGCCACTCAGGATGTTCTTATACAGTATTCTGATACATCCAGCAACATAAAGAGAATTCAAGTATTGATATGGATTTACACATTGGAGACAATTCCAGCTATCTACTGCTTTACTGTGGGATATTGTACACCATGTTAGTTATTTAACTAATAGCATCCATGGGAATTGCGACTGACATCAGCAAGAACTGGAGAAACCTGGGTGAAAAATCAGAGCCCTAAATTTGACATTAGGTCCTAGGAGTTATATTTCATATTGAGAAACCACCATAATAAATACTTAAAAATCTCATAAAATCTGTTCATGATGGAGGTGAAAAGCATCTGAATTATGTATTATTAATCTATACTCACTCATCTTGTTAATTTAATTAGTGAACTGGGTAAGATCGTCTCTTTTTGTGATCTTTCTATGAAAGCAAGCAAAAGTACTTTGTGTAAGAATAGCTGGTTATCACTAACACTGTATCACTTCACTTTTGAAGTTTCTGAGGGTGAATGACTTTGTTTATCTTTGCTTGTTTAGTGCTCAACCACCGGATAGCATCTAGAGCAAAAATAAAAAATGTTTTTATGCTGGGGTAAAAATCAATCACTCAGTGATTTTTAGCTTAGTTTCAGATGAGCAGATACATGAATATATCCCTTCAAAAACTTGCTGAGCTTTAAGGCATGTCCTAAGCAATTTCTGTTCTTGCTTTGCCCCTGCCCATGGAGAGGATGTTTAAAAGCTGATACCAGCTCTTTGCAAAACCCTTCCTCTCATCAAAATCTATGATACTGATCTTTGCAAGTTTCTCTCAGAAACTGTCAGCAGTCTGAGTACATCTCTATTGCCATTTTCTTGAACTTTGGGGTTAATAATCATTTATGAACTTTCAAGGTCAGGAAAAGCCAGGCAAGAGTTATACATACATTTTTGGTTTGTTCTATTTTGTAAATCTGTGAATGAATATCTGAAATATTTCTTGGCTGATAAACAATCTAAACTTTGTTACCCAGTCCAGGACATTTTAAAACAAATCTAGGTGGGTGGTGTTTTTTTTTCCCTATTTAGCAAAAGCTTTTGTTTTCCCTCTTCAGAAAGCAAAGCAGCATGATAAGGAAGAAACTGAGTATATCTTTTTAGATGTTTTAAATGTTGGTCTTGTGTACGCAGGAGATGCACAGAGTTTCTTCACAGAAGACAAAAACTTAGTCATGTCCTGTCTTCAAAAACTTTAACAGGGAGGTAACTAATGCCAGAAAAAAGCATAAGAAGATAGTGTTGCTGGAGGGTGATACTATAAAAAACATCAATCTAGAAATGAGAAGTACATTTTTAATTATGAATAATTACATAATGAAAAAGATTGTTTTGAGGTGAGCAAACTTGCATTACAGTGATTAAAGATGTCCAGTAAAGGCTGAAATGTTCTTTAACTGACCGTATCTCAATTATTGGTTCTTGCTTTTCATAGTGAGTCTGGCAATATGTGGTATTTTCTGAAAGCCATCTATGGCAGGGCCAAGTGATTCCAGTAAGTTCTCAGTTTTCATTAAAAGGAAAGTTTAACTTACAGTTACAGAGGAAGCCTTGATGTGCATACCACACATTTTATAAGTTTCATATTAAATGCGAAAAAGTATCAGACCTTTACTACAATTATTATTGTGTTATTTATATATTTCATCATTTTAAGATCAATTGTATGTCTCTTGAGAGGTCTTTTTGACAGTTTCTGAATATTCAGGTAGGCAACTGCCATTTTCCACTGAAAATGAAAATATAGCTACATGATCCTCTTAGAAGATCCTGATTTTGTCAATCTCTTTTTTGCATCTTTCTGGAAGGTACAGCATCTGCTGGCAGGACTGAGTGACCCCTCACATATTACTGAGGTGGATGTCTAAGAACAAACTCTCTTTTTTGCACAATGAACCTGTTATGGACAGAAGTAAAAATATTTCTCCATTTAGTGTTGTGGGAACTTGGTATCTTATAATTCCTGTCCTTTATGTCCTGTGCAGCGACTGCTGTGCAGTGGACAGGGTCATGGACCTGGAAGCAGCATCCTTGGTGAGAACTAACAGTGTTATCCCAGGCAAATCACTTTATTTCTTTGCAAGCTTTGTTTCTTTCTTGAAAATGTAGACTCTTCAGGGCAGGGCTGTCACTCAGTGTGGCATCATTCCTTGCCTAGTGCAAAGGGTCTCCCCTCTTTCTCAAATGTTTAAGTCACGCCTGTAATGTGTATAATAAATATTAACAGGAACATATTGTCTTCTTCCCATCCATTTATAGCCCCCTTCACAATTTAATTATCAACGCAAAATGCTTAAAGTCATTAGAGACTTTTATTACTAATTTATGTCTGTAAATCAAAACTAGGCAATTTTAGAGTCTATTATCTCTAAATGAAAGTACTCAGCATAGTTCCACCTTAAAAATGACAGAATCTTGATGACTTCTTCCAGTGCAGAGCTGCCCTGCTCCAACTGCAAACAATAAAAACACATACACAGAAATTAAGCAGTGATTGCATCATTTATTCTTATTTATCAGTTTCAATAAAGCTGTTGGTTTGCATAGCTAAGGAAGAAACATGGAGATCTGTTAAAGACTTTAACTTAACTTCAGAGAAATTAAAGCTGGACTTAAAGCAGGCTTGGAAGGGCTAGTCTTGAGACTCGCTAGCCCTCATACTGTAGGAATCTGAACAACAGCTTAGTATTATTTCCATCTGACAGCCATTGGCCTTAAGAAGACAAAAATCCCTGGAAACTGCTGAAAGCATCCCAGCGAGCACCCGGTATGGCACTGAGGCTGTGTGCTCCTCCCCAGCGCTTCCACATCCTCACAGAACATGCACACAGTCTGGTGGTGTGGATGGGGGCTTGATACCATGTGGCATGTACTCCTCATACTCCTTCATCAGGCGCTCCCAGCATCATAATAGGAACACTAACGGGGGAACGTGAACGTTGTTCATGGGGAACAACATGAGAGATGACAGTAATTCAGCCTTCCTGTCAAAAGCTTAAGGGAAAAACCTTCCTGACCCAGCTACAGGAGGAAAGCCACTTGCTGAAACATTGCCTCAAACAGGCGTTCCCAATCCATGGAGCTCAGCACATTACGTGCTTGAGCAGCCTCTGGAACAGCAAAACGCTCTGCCAGGTTCTGCAGACCATTGTCAGGTACCTGGAGGCAGTCTCCTAACCTTTGCACGGTGGCATCTTGGCAGCTGCTCTGGCAACTGTCCTCGAGAAGCCAACGCTGACAAGCCACGGCAGCCGTAAGGGCCAAATGCTGCAATCCTGACTGATTTGCACACACTCTTAACCCAGATGAGCCCTCCATCAATTAATGGAAATATTGTTTGAGGAAGAACAGGGGAAGGATCTCTTTGCTAAATCAAACACTGAAAACAAATTGGAAGCAAGGAGATTGTATTACTCTAGTATCAGTAACTGAAGATGTAGATGAACTCAGAAACAAATACAAGCTTCCCCAAACCAGTTGTTTTATATCTATAGTATGTTTTTCATTCTAGAAAATGAAAGCATAATAACTTAATAAAGAGCCCTGCAAACAATGATCTGTTTTTCCCAAAACTAAAGGAAGCCATCAGATGTACCTGCTGATTAATAATTACAGCAACAGAGAATGATTTAGGACTGGAGGGTTTTTATTCTTTTTTGGCACTGTAGGGTGAATTTAGGGTCAGGCAAAACGTAATTTCCCAAACTGGAATTCGTCCAGGACACATCCCTTACTCTTTGCTTGTGCTGCACCAAGTAAAGGGGAAAAACAAAGAACAAACTGCTTCCATACTTTGCAATAAACTGTATTCTAATACTTATAATAAATCACTTCATATCAGATAGAAATGTAGTTATGTTTGCACCACATTGTTTCCTATTTTCCACCTAAAATCCAAGTACCCTAAGTTTAGCACGTCTCCTATGTCCTATGCAGGGTTTGGCCATAATTAGAATGTTAGTGAAATCCAGAATAAAAAATCCATGACTTAGTGGGCTTTGGATAGCAGAGTAATTCCATCTGATATCAATATTTCATAGATATTGAAAACATAGATCATTTATTTTGGTGACTTTTGCAGAGATTCCATTCTAAGGACCTAGCAGATAATAAACAATAATTTCTTTATGTTAGTTACAAAAGATGCTTCACAGTTGAACATACATCAAAGTCAGTTGCTGAGGGCATTATATATAATATGCTTAATCTTTAACAGATGGGCTATACAAGAGGCTGAAAAAGTCCTTGATTAGAGCAGTGCCTCTATTGCTCTACAAAACTTCCAGATGCCATCATGTTGTTAATAATCTAGAGATCTCTCTTCACCATATTGGACCCGCTTGTCAGCTCTGCCCAATTAGCAAAGATAGCTCCAAGGTAGGAGCACAATTCCTAGGGCAGTGGTTTTCAACATTTTTCAATTTGTGGACCCTTAAGGATTTATCGCTGGAGATGGGGACCTCTGCACAGCAAATGAAAATCTACTGGCAGTGGGCATGCTGGTTTTGCTTACCTTTTGTGGTCCCCATAGTAGGAGTGCTGGGACCCAGAGGAGTCTGCAAATGCACTAGACTGAAAAAGACTGTCTGTGTTTCTCATAAAGAGATTTATGTTTTTCTTGGGTCTTCATAGCTGAAACTTGCAATTTTCTGCCACATAAGAGAAGTCACCAGTCCTAAAAAATCAAAGCCTATGAATAAAGCAAAGCAAGACCTCTCAAAATGTTTGGGAATAGCATGTTCAAGTAATAATTTGGGTTGTTTTTTTTTTTTGCCTGACCACAGGAAACATATAGCTTCACTTAATATTTTGAAAGCATTTTCCAGACATTCGTGAATTCAAAGTGGAATAAATACAAGTACCTCAGCAGAACTGCCATTTAAATCAAATTAACTTTACTAATTAGGGGAAAAAAAAGAAGGCATCTCAGTATCAGGCATAATTTGTGCTTATAGAACTTCACACTTCAGGTGATATACTCTGCCTGAGAGATAGCTAAGAGACCAATGTACCCATCAAAATGGGAAATCAACCATGGCTACTAAATTTTTCAATTCGCAAAGATTTTAAAAAATACCCGATTTGCACAGAGGAATTTAAAGTCTTCAGATGAAACCAAAGTCATTATATTCAAATGAGTGAGTATATAGAGTTAGCCAGTGATATTGAAATGATTTCTTGTTGGGTAGCTGAAAATAATGGATGGAAATATGCTTGTCATAACACAGTACCCGAGCAGTCGTGTTTAACTCACATTTGCCTAGACTCTCAGGCTTCTTCTTTTCTGACAGCTGAGACTGTGCAGTGCCTTATCTGCTGACAAGAGAAAACTTTCTAGCATCAGATGATGTGGGAAGAGCCATGGCGCTTGTATGCAACCTTGGATGCAGGTATGCCCGTATCTGCTGTGGGGTCTCCAGCCTTCTTCTCCCTCAGGGGCACCACGTGCAACATGCAACCGGTTGGCAACCCAGCATGACCTGCCAAGGCATCGCGTTGGCTCATGGAGGTGGGGACAGGCAGTGTGTGCTGCACGTCTTCAGGAGGTACAGGAGCAGCTAGAGGAGAGCGTGAGCCTGTGTGTGTCTTGCTTTCAGTGCTTGGGACTTTATGGGTTTTTATGGCTGCGTGATAGCATAATGATGCTGTAAATCATGCATAAAGGGCCTCTGGGGAATATACCTTATGTAAGGGATTTCTCAGGCAGGGTAAAGACACTTCCACCAGGCTTTGGCATATGCAACAGGAGAAAACAGACGGAGCAACGTGGCTGGTAAGCCATGGCCCATGGCTGTCATTGTTCCAATGAGTCCTCAGGAATGAGGACTCAGCTAGAGCAGTGCAAAGCCAGGATGAAGATGAAATTTTGCCAAGGATCTCCAGTAGCCTGAGAATATGGTGCAGAGGCAGCTTAAAGTGATTATCAGCTTCCCTCCTCATTCTGCCCTTGGTTGCTATGCTGAGCCCAGAAAAGGGGGAAAAGAGAATTAGGGAATCTCTGCCTCCATAAATGTGAGCTGATAATGATTTGTCCACGAGGTTAAACAGCATAGGAAACAGTGATCAATATTGGATGGTTGTACCTTAAAAGTGCAAAGGCCATTTGTGCATTCTGGCCCACCATGGAGGGGTTACAGCACCATCAATAATTGATTCATAAACTGTGCCTACTTATTCCCAAATGCTACAGTAGGTAAATACATACTGAGGCTGAACTCTGGATAGTAAAAATTCTTTAGCTTGCAGTTGTTTCACTCTGAAATGCAGCTAATTTTTACTTTTAATTCTGAGGTTCTGTCCCTCTATTACTCGAACATATTAGCTGTTCTTAAGAAACCTCTGTACGCAATAAGGATGCCTTCTTGACTTCAGGCTGCAGTGTCTCTGCAGGTTACCCACACCATCTGAACATGGCAGCCAGAAAAGTCCAGGGCACCCCACAGCAGCACTTACAGCAAATGCAACCCTTCTACTGATGCCCCATTACAGACTGGATTTCTACTACTTGTGCCAGTTACCAAATATTTCATCAGCATGTATCCAGTAAGTGAGTTTCTGGTTTTGACCTTTGATATTAATACATCATGCTATCAAAAATTTAACGTTTTCTAACAGAAGTGGCATTTGAGCTTGGCACAGATTTTCAGCTAATGATGCCTTTTTTGGGGAGAAAGAGTCGAGGGTTGGTTACTTACTAAGCCATCCATCATTTTGATAGTGAGACCTGGCCTAAGTCTTTCTTCTTCAAGATATTAATTTTCCACCTCCCCTTCCTTGCTTAGAGCAGGCCTGATCCTGCTCTTGTGGAAATCAATGGCAAAAATCCCACTAATTTCAGTGGATTAGTTCCAGTATTTCAATTTACATGTGATTAACAGTAATTTTGTCTACTTAGTGCCTAAAAAATTCATAATCAAATTTACAATAAGCTGTGCACTGATTTTCTAGGGATCCCAGCTTATTTCATAGGCTTCTAATTTCAACGTTTAATCACTTTTGGTTCTAGCCCAGTATTCAATCATCTGACCACGGAATATGTTCTTAAAAGCTTCCCACAAAGTTGCTGGATTTGTAGCTGATGGAATGTTAATTTGCAGGATTTCTTTAATACTGAAGAGGTAGCAGTATTGCTCCGCTCGACAGACAGACATTCATCCTCTGAACACTTACTGTACTGAAAGCCTTTTGATACTTTACCTGCATTAGCTGAGGTGAATGGTCAGAGCAATTCACGGTTATGTGATGAGACCTAGGAACGTGGGGAAAGTGCGAAGCCTGGGTTTAAAGAACATGCAAAGAAGATGCGTGCTGAAATTGAGAGGACATCTCTATGAGTTAGTCTAAAAACCATCCATCTGGAATGGCCACACTGCTGTTTTGGGACATCCTAGATCAAATGCTCAGTCAGCCGTGTTATAGGAGCCATCTACCTCACTGGCAGATGGAGGACGGTCCCTCCAAGAGGGTCCCATTTACAGCTGAAGTAGACCCTGAAAACTATAAAGAAGAAGCCACATAGATCTGGCCTGATCTTGTGAGGTGCCCGGCACACCTGAGTGGTGCTGTGATCCACTTTCTCAGTGATCTTGCTGGCAGTGGAGGATTAACAGCACTTCAAAGGATAAAATCACAAGGGGGTGATTTAAAAAAGACGTGACTGACTCTGGTGCTCATTAAAATGAGGGACTAATTGCAGTGGTTCAGCTCCAGTCAGGTAGTGCCTTAGCAGGTGTTGTGTGTGCTTCCCCAGGCAGCTCAGGCAATGCACCTGCAAAAGGACTACCTTCCTGGCCTTGCCTCTCTCTAGATTCATTCTGTGGGAAACATCCCTAACGACTGTTCAGCATCCTTTATGGTAGGCTCTCCTGAGAGCCTTTTTGGAAACAACTGACATCCGTTGTCCTACAACAGACTTCTACTGCTCCAAACATGATTTGGACATATGTTTCTATAGGTAAAAGGCTATTGCATAAGGATGAGCAGTGAGCTATTTCATTAAAGGCCTGTTGGCATTAACATGTCAAGGACTGAAGGACCTCGACCTCCACCTCAAGTTTGGCATTTTGGGCTTCCCAAGCCTAACCTCTCCCTCTTTCCCCAGCTCCGTTCTCTGCTGGCCCTCAGAGCTACCATACCCGAGATGCACCATGGAAACAGCAAGAAACTTTCCAAATTGCTTTTTTTTTTGCATATGCTTGCCTGGCTAAATATATTATTTGATACTTATTCTTTAATTTATGGTAGTGAAAAAACTATACCAAGCCCTGCATATCCGAGCTCATTGCTGTGACTCTTTCTGATCGCTTTATCAAATGGAACCCTTTCTTTAAGCTGTTAGCTAAATGTCGCGTGAAGTTCTGAGAACAAATGGTGCTGCTTTGGGACATTAACTTCACATTAATTTGGCTAATCACTTCTACTTGATAGAAGTTTGTTTGAAAAACAGGATACTTTGGCTGCAGTGAAACCTGTATGAAGAGTCACGTAATAACAGCCATCATCCCTGGTAGTGGGCAGTGAAATCTCAGGATGAGCAAACGTGGAGTTAAAGATGAAAACTCACAGGAAGTCTGTTTTTCTGGGTGGTTGTGTGTTACAGAATGGAGATCGGGATCATGAGGAATTAGAAAAAACAGATTCAACAGAAAGAAATGAAAGCTTCAGTTAGGCTCAGCCCTCAGTTGCCTGTTTTATTCTGCCCACGGACAAAAACATGTGCAGCATTGCCAAATTTTATAATCAATTCCACAACATTTGTTGTCTGTTTTCTTGCAGCCCCAGCCCCTGAAGTCAGAAGACTTATGTGAGAGTGCTCCCTTCCTCTCCGCCTTCCTCCTCTCCAGCAATGTCTAATGCTGGCAGGAAAAGCCCTAGAGACCCTGACCCCTGGTGGCCCCAGAACCAGAAGGCACAAAGAATGTGCTGGTTTTAAAATCCTGTGATTTTAATGCCAATCCCACGATTAATAAGTGCTAAACAGGTGACTTCTTAGTATTGAGAGTTATAAGCACTGACCATGGCTCCCTTCTCCAGACGAGAGGGAAGGTGGGCAGGGGTAGCAGTAGCTGGGAAGGCGATATCCAGCAGCTGCGGCGCTGGGCACACAGGGAGCACCACTTCCAGTCGGCTCCCCACCCGTTACACAGGAGAGGAGAATGTGGCTGGTAGGACTGGGTTTGTATTGCGGAGGTTGCTCTGGATTTGTGCATGCAACTGGGCACCCTTCACGCTTCACCCTCCACGCTTCTTACCCAGAAAGGTGTAATGACAGGAGAGACTATCAATGGGAGAAAACTATAAGCATGAACCAGGAGAAATGTACTATTGCACCCAGTGCTTTCAGCTTGCAGAAGAAAGGAACAGTTCTCCAAAAAGCACGTGAATGGCAGGCTACACCACCTTGCTCCATTCCCCTGGCAGCTCGTGGTCAGTGCAAAGAAAAAGAGAAACATCAGCAATGTTTCTGCTGAGGTGGAGTCATCTCCCCTGAACTCCAGCTCCCATGCTTAGCTCTCATGCTTGCTAAACCAAGTCTGAAATCTCAAGAGAAAAAAAGAAAATCAAGGGGCTGTAAGTTGCTCCATCCTAGAAGGCGGCAGCCAAGGCACTCCAGAAGGCTCAGCTGGAGGCAAATGAATCCTTCCCCTGCCTTCCCTCAGGATGTGAGGGGCAGCCAGGATCCCCTGCTCTCTGCTCTGTGGTGGCAGGTAGAAGCTAAGGCAGGGAGGAGCTGTGTCCCTCCTGCAGCAAATGTAGGTGAAACTGTGGAGATTGGACCCCAAGGCAAGCGAACCAAGTTCAAAACATTTTTGGAAGTGTGGGGCATGGGAGAAATTCAACTTCAACATGTTTTGTTCTTACTGATGGCACTATCAAAGTCTGCAATACAGATCTTCAGCTATCATTCCAGGGATATGGCACTTTGCCTTTTTCTGATAGTATCTTCTTGCTGAATGGACTAGGCATTGCTGTCATGTTTAGGAAAGGTCTGTAGGTCTCCACCCATTTTTGACTGGCTTCTCTTGCAGATCACAGAGGGTTGCCAGTTATGACTGATCCCCAGAAATCTCCTTTGCCGTCCTACAACATGCTTTCCTTCAAAAAGCCTCTACTTGTGGTTGAATCTGATTCAGCAGTTCTTCCCATAGAGAGAAATGCAGACTCCTCCTGGTACGAAGTTTGGAGCCAACCATCCCAGGCTGCTGCTTGAAGCAGGAGCTGGCATCCAGGGCACAGCCGACACTAGCCAGCATCTACGAAGCATCAGCCAGCATCTTTTAGAAGTGGCAGGGCTAGGCTCAGACTTGCGATTAGCATATGCTAATGACTCATTATAATATGTAAATGACACACTAGGTCAGAACTGCACACCCATTCAAACTAACGAACTGTGCACTTTTTTTTTAAGTGGCACTAGTAATTGGGTGCATCATTTTTCTATCGCTGCTAGGCAGAGAACAAGGAAGCCATCTGTAACAACAGACCAATGTTTGTAGCAATCCCGTTGAGAAGTAAAGGCAAGGACTGCTAATTTCCAAGTGTCCAGCAGGGAACCAGTACACATGCCTCCAGTCACCATTGTCACAATTCTTAGTATCTAAGCATGTAATTATATGGTCATATTTTTAGTAGAGATCAGCATTCAAGATAACTGTTGAAAACTCCTAGCCAGAGCAGCATGCAGAGACCTGTCTGAGCACCTACTGCCTAAAGTGCAGAACACCTGGGTTTTGAAAATGCAGCTGCATGTAACCTTGCTGTAATGAAAATATTAATACCTCATTTATGGGTTCTGCTCTCCCCTCTCAAAAACAAATTCTCCTGTAAAGTTATACCACTCTCTCTGAAGCAGACAAGTGCTCAGTTTAACATCAGACCCTAAGAATGGATAGATTATGAAGACTTGCTAAAACTGATTTATTTCAACCCTCACAATTGGGTGGGTTTTTTTCTCTCTATTAATTAAAATCCTTACTCAGAATCATAGAATATCAGGTTAGAAGGGACCTCAAGGATCACCTGGTTCAACCTTTCTTGGCAAAAGCACGGTCTAGACAAGACGGCCCAGCACCCTGTCCAGCTGAATCTTCAAATTGTCCAATGTTGGGGAACTTCTTTATCAAGAATAAATTAATAATCAAACAATGATTCAAATATCAGTTCATATAGTGTGGGTTTTTTAAAAAATCAGATACATTTTACAAAGGGATATGATTATTCTTTTATCTTAATTTTAGATACAAAAACAAAGAACTGAAATGATTTGTGTTGAATGTCACGCTCTAGACAGTCACCAGAGCTTGCCATAGAATTGAAATCGCCTGGGTCTGTATCCTTCCAGCAGATATTGCCCACAACAGCACTAGAAGCACAGTGGAGTGATGCCGTCAGACTCCAAAGCTGACTGTGTACAAGGCAGATCTTTATATGACTCAGCTTCGGTGCAATATCAATGCAGGATACCCCAGACTGAAGCCCAAGCTGGCTTGGGCCAACGCCACAACGTTGCGCCGCAACACATGGACTTGCCTATTCAGGTTTTTGATGGCTCATGAACCTCTGCAGCAGGTTCTGGGTTTTGGTGTAGACCTACCTCATCCTTATTAAAGTGTCCCATCCCATAGGGATGTCTCTTTTGGGATTAGCTCTTTGGTGCAGGGATTTTCAGATTCCCCTAGCTTGCTATCTCTCTTGTACAAACTACTTATTCACATAAAGTCATTTGTGTCCGGTCTTTGCTCTTTTCCATCTTTCCCATGCTTTCCCATGGTGGCATTGTGGGGACACAAACATGTTATAATGCCTTCTCTATTATAACTAATTTAGAAAGCTCATTAAAAATGTCTATTAATCCTAATTCACCCACCCACATAGGCATTCTGATGGTGAAGGCATTTCCCTTCTGGAAATTTTATTAAGCGAGAGGAAGATATCAGCTACGAGTTTCACTTAGTCCTACAACAAAGGACGTGCACATCATCTTCAATAGCCTCGAGATTATTTGACTCAGATTGGTTGCTCAGAGTCCCCTTATGGGTGGAAAAGTCAATAATGAGGCATGATGACAAAAAAAAAGGATATTTTGACAAAACTGACTTAGTGTTTAAAGCCTGCAGTAACATTCCCAGAAAATCTCCATCAGAGCATGTCCAGCAGACTGTCAGGTAACAGCAGTGAATGCAAAGGGCAAGAACTTAACTGTTGTGATTTACTAAGTGAAAACACAGTCGTGTAGCAGTGAGAAAACACAGCAAATTTGATAGCAATCGGCAGATGGAAGCGTTAAACCCTTTGCATATGGTTCTTGCTTTTGATGTCAATAGAAATATCAAAGAGATCAGGATTGGGCCAGAGACTCTCTGTTCAATATCTCCGGACACACGGTCTTGGTATTAGCATTACAAAAAACGTCTCATGTTCCCAAAACCTAAATACATAATTTGTGAATGATATTATGTGTTTGCAGCTGGCAGTGAAGGGTGATATATTGTTAATGTCTTTCTGCAAATGTTAGATGAATAGCTATCAAAACTCTATTGTCTATATTGGCATTCATGTAGCATAGTCTAAAAACACTTCAATCTCTCTCACTAAACTAGAGGTTTTACTATTTTTCACATCATTTGAATTTTTATTACATCTAAATAATAAAATGTATTATTAGGATCAATCTAAACCCACAGTATTTGCAATTTTAGGATTTTCTCCACAGATTTGGCTCTACTCTCCAGAACCTAAGCCTTCACTTTACAGAACTGAACTTTCTCTTGCCCTTCTGGTTGCAAAGGTATCTTGGCAACATTTAAATGCTGTACCTCTCCAATATGGCTTAGTGCTGAGCAGAGAAGGATTGAATTTAAACCTGCAAGCCACATTCCATTTATAAATGAGGTCTCATAAAAAAATGCTTATTTGGCTGCAGATAGGGTAGTCATGCTAGCAATTATGTTTCAAACTCTTTGTAACATTTGTAGGGCTTATTTAAAAGAAAATGAATAGAAAATGAATGTGATAGATGCATTATTTTCCAGTTGCAATGAATTTGAATAATATGTAATAACGTATATAAAAATAATTGCTGCTCTTAATCATAGGTTTTGCTTCAGTGCTATCTGCTTAAATGACCCTAAGTCATAGAGTGCTTTTTAGTGTCTCTTCCCATTTCTTAAAAATTGAATTGCTTTTGCTAAATGAGTGGTGGCTGTCTCTATTCCCTCCCCACAGACCACAGAGTATGAGAAAGGAAATATTATCTTGTTTCTATTTCAGAGCCATCAGCTAGCTTTAGAAATCTTCTTGACTACCTACCAAGGAAATGCCCTTGTCAGAGAGGCTGTGCTGCACCTGTCTGGGTGTAAGAGCCAGGTTCCTGTATGAGCAACTTGTAAACGGTGTCCCAGTCAAGCAATTCACCAAGAACGGCTTGGGAGATGCAAGGGACCACCTCCCCAGGGTGAAAATTACCCTGTCACCTCACCAGAAGGGATCAGAGGTGCACAGTCAAGTATCCAGCACCACCACAGGATCACCAGCCCCTGGCCACACGCTCACTGCTCTGTCATCGTTAAAAGAGAGCACCTCTGGTGCAAACAAGCTGAAATCTCTTTGATTCTTGGAGAAAGAAGTTTGCTGCCAGAGCGTGAGTACCTAAGTGATGATAAAATTTGGGGGACCCATCTGTGGGCTCTGCCTGTGGTTCTCAATCTGCCTGGGGGTCCTGACAGTGAGTGTGAAGTCAGTGAGTGGCAGTGAGTGGAAACCCATCACAGCCACCGGGCCTTTGGCATCCAGCCCCAAATCTCATCTGACTCCTGCAGTAACCAGTGCAAACAGTAACAGCTGGAGAAAAAGACATTACCATCTACTTTGGTAAAATATAGAAGCATAGGTTTTGCAGGATCTTTTAAGTACAGAAAGGGGCTACATGGCAGGCACAGGCCCCCTCTCTCTGCAGACATCACATGGATTGAGCCACCCCCATACCCTCATGGACGCACCTCAGCCAAGTGACACATGCCAGGCAGGAGAAAGAGGACCAAAGCTCCCATGGACCTCCTGGAAACCCACACCTGACAGGAACCCTGAAGGCAAAAGGGATGATTTTTCCAAGGACAATACAGTCCTAAAGCATAGACAGGACAGTGCAAAGATACTTAAACCCATGAGGTTGGATACTGGTAGCAGTTCAGCCACGCCAGCAGAGAGCCTTTTGCTGACAAACTTACCCTGTGGCATACCTGGTTTTGCTTCACTGCATGAGCACAAGCCCATTAAGCATTGTAGTCCAGGGGATTTGTGTCCACCATGGTCCCTACCGGGAAAAGTAAAGCACGACCTCTTCCCCATCCCCCATCAGTGCTCATCCACTCTTCAAAATCCCAAGTCCCCTGAGAGCTTCAGTCAGATGTCTGCTTTCAAGTTCCCCTACGGTCTTTTAAAAACCTTTGTCTTGCGCTGCCACAAGGACTTGCAGCATTTACTAAGGCAGGGGTAAAGTGTAGATCAGAATTTGGGTCTTCCATTTGGGAAGAGAGGGAAGCCAGAGGTTTGTTCTCCACACTCCAGAGCTGTGGGGCTTGCCTTGCAAGGAGCTACACTTGGCACCTTCAGGAAGGCAGTCCCAAAAGGTCCACGTAAAGCCTGAAGGACTTGCAGACCCCATCAATCCATAGTGTTGGCTTTATCCCAGACTGTTACTCTTGGCAATAAAGTGTGCTGTGTATTTTAATGGTGAGATTTATTTGTTGAAAGGATTAAACATTTGTAAAATATTTGACAAATCAAACTTTGATTCAAATAATCAGGGTAAGATGGCAAAAGCACGGTGTATATTCAATGGCATGGATGTTGAAAGGCATTTTAGCTCCATAAAGACTGCAAACCCATACCTTACTGTTTTTCTTTGTAGAGGTTTCTAAGGACTCTTAAGTGAGTACAAGATGCCACTACAAAAGTATACGAAGTGAATCACTAACCCATAGAGCTCACACATTAAACAGCCAAATAAACATGCAAAGGGCAGGAAGATAACTGATCAAAGACAGGAGAGTTCCATAAATCAATAATTACAGAGGTACCAATGTTCACAGCAGGCTGCCATTCCCGCCAACCCAGCCTTCTCATGATTCATTCCAGAGAAGCGGGGTCAATCTTACCCCGTGTTTATCACTGATTTAGCATGAAGTACATACTAAAAGGATTACGTATCATGTGCTCTGGCCTCAGTTAAGTGAGGGATGCCATGCAGCCTTCAGACCTACAAAGTACAAAACCAAAGATATAGAGGTATTCACTGGATATAGAGCGCAAACTATCCATTCTGAGTCTCAAGGAAAGCTAAGCTGGGTTTTCTGAAGTTACACTGCATGGGCCAAAATCTGAAAATTCATCAGAATACTGGTGTATCAAAGTACTTTGGTGGCTGGATAAATCAATAAGTCATTTACATTTTTAACATTTACTGCAGAATGTTGGGGCGCACACATGAACCGGGGGGAATCAGAGTTTTCTGGGAAAATTCCATGTTTTCTGGGAAAAGCCATGACAGCATCCAGTTGCCTTTTCCCGATACAGTGCTAATTCCCAGCAAATACAGTTTGGACAGGTTGGATGCTGTTCATTTCTTCTTTGTTTTACTGTATGACTCTGGGAAATAACCAGGTGATAAATACATTGACTAGTCATGGCTCTTGCCATCCATACAAAGTTTATTTCATTTTTCCCTCTTTACTGATTAAATCCCACCAGCTTATCCCCGTCAGTCAAGGCTTATGTGAACTAGTGATCCAGTCAGCCTCAGGCTATGTAAAGCAGCCTTTTGGCCCTGTCTGACTTTGGTTGTATTGTGTTACCTGGGATATTCTCCAGCCAAGAGAGAATTGCAGATCTATTGAGAAGTGGTACATTGGCACGTCCCACCACAGCAGCCTGCTTCCTGAGAAGCTAGCAGTTCTAGCCATGCTGAAAGTGAAATTTTAATATGGCCCTGGCAGCGCTCCATTGGCACATCCCCAAATTTACACTAGTGAAACCAAGATCAGCGCCTCTGCCAGCGTCTGTATTATATTAAAGATAAATTGGACAAGATGTGTTCATATCTGAACTAAACACAGCAAATCAAAAATGAACTTAACAAAATAAAATCAGATGGTCTGACTCATCCTCTTTTGAGAGATCCTGATAAAATATGGCTGTTCCAGAAGCGCTAATGTGATCTTAATAAAAGATGACACTGGGAAAAAGGCTTAGGCGGCGAGGGGGGGAACTTGACAAAAAGAGAAGTTTTCACTGCAACTGGATAAGCCTCATAGAACCCGTCCCATATAAATGGAAATAGATGAGAAACCTCAGCTTCCTTCATTGACATACACAGAATAAAATCACTGCATAGGCAGAACACCGTGAGCATGCACAGTAGGTAGGTACCAGACTATAATTTCTTGTTCAAAATACCAAAATGCACCAGTTTAACTGAAAGAATGAGGACATGATATGAAACAGGCATGAGCTAAAGCACAAAACAGGAGGAATGATGGGAGCCTACCTCCTCCTACTTCCGAAAAAGCTGCCTAATCATTAGCCTGGGGAGTCATGCTTTCACTTGCCCTTTCTCCTTCTCTCAGTGAATTCAAACCATTTTTCTGCACAGTAGTGCAGCTTCACGAGGAGTGGTAAAGCGTTCCCAGAAAAACCTATAGTCTAATGACTAGAAGTGTGTTTGAATTCTTTCCAACAAGGATAGGAACCGTATGTGGGTTTCCTACTTCCTAAGCCCTAGGCTGATGCAAGAGAGAAATGGTGGTGGTTGCTCTTCCAGAAGTCTTTTAAAAGAAAGTGAAGCCTTCAGAGAGTTTTACAAGGAACTTAGTCTAGCCAGGCTATGCTGGGCATGTTCCAAGAGCATCTCCAGAGCCTGTCAAGGGGCTGCCATATCCCGTTGTTTGTTCATTACTGTGGAGGAAGGGGTTGGGGAGACGCTCTGTTTTCATACCCTGATGGGTTGAAGGGATGGTAGTTAAGACGGAAAGCATGCAAGCATAAGACTGGAGGGAGAATTCATTGTCTGTCTTCAGAACTGCAGAAAGTTCCTCTGGATGCCAGGTAAAGGGGCAGCTGCAGCTGTGTAGCCATATTCTGCAACGGCTTATTTAATTGCCTACTTGCCAAGTATTTGGCCAAGTCATTTGAATAGCAATATTCCTTCATCTGTCTTATTTTATATGCCTGTGCATCTTCTGTATGGGCTGTGTCCTGACACCTGTGCCCACACCTTCCCTTTACGACACAGCCTCTCCTGCTGTGTTCCTTGGCTCCCATGGACATCAAGCCCAAAAGCAGCAGCCAGAGTGAGACCACACCGTATTTGAAACTATTCCCCTGCATGGAGGCTGAGGGAAGCATAAAGCAGCCTCCATGCTGTCTCAGCCTCCATGATCAGATGTGAGGTGAGATCAGATGCAGCCAGAGAAGCCAAAGGGTCAGTCTCACATGGTCTCATATGAGGAACCTACTTCTCCAATGGTAGGTACAGCCATGCCAGTAAAGCCAATGTCCCTTTAGGGCTTGAACCCAGGATGTTGAGTGTAGGAGTGTTCCCAGGTGAACTCTGACAGCTCTTTATCAGTAAAGTCGAGGAAAGAGAGACGATAACACAGCAAGGCATGAGAAGACCTTTGTAATGGGGTCATTAAGATCAACCCGAGAGTACATTCACAAATATCATGACAACATTGTGGATGCTAAGTGCTATCTAAAAAATGCACTCCTGTCTAAGTGCTAGTATTAGACAAGGTGCATTCTTGTCAAATACTGTTTGGTCCAGTAATTGAAAAGGATCATTAAACATTTACTGAAAGTCAAACTGGAAACACATGGCTGAACGGAGCTGTACTTGAATACCCCATAGCTGTCACAGATACCACAGCTTAAGTGGCAGCATGATACAGGTTTCCGAAAGAGAAGAGACAGCCTCCACACACGCACACACATGCACACACATGGCTAAGGAAGGTGACAGTGGAGGAGGACACTGTTGCACATGTGATCAACATCCAAGCTCTCACCATAGAGCGCTGACCGTCAAGTTGTAGTGAAGCATCGACACTTGCACTCCATTCATACAGACACACCTACAGATTTATTTCACATGAATATTTGATATGACAACAGATTTGATATCAAGTAGGCAGAGTTTGAATTATTTAATTGTTTTCCTCGAGTATTTTATTTTTATTATTTAATGAGTGCTGACTTTGTGATTGGTGCTGGACAGCCATGAAGCAAACCTTAACTCCAGCCCTTATGGACTGACCTAATGAAGCCCTTCATGGATTTGAGGAATCCCAACCGCCACTAAATTCTGAACCCCTGCATGATGTTGTCCCAACAGAGTCTTCAAGATTAACCAGACCTGCACCCAACCTACATCTGTAAATTGTGATGGTCACCTGGTAAAACAGACCATGGATCAGCCTCAGCCTCAGGATCAGGGGTAAATTCTGCAATCTCCCTTCTCCCCTCCTCTTGTCAAGCCCTTCACTGCAGCTGACAGAACTTTTGTCAAGATCTGGTGTGGCATATTTAAGATGTGAAAGGAGCACAGAGGAAAAAAATGAAAATGTTTGTGATCCATTATGCAGAAGGAGCATATTCTACATGAAAGTATTATTTACTTGAGTTTTCTATTCTAAAACTTGATTTTGTATTCAAGATTTAAGGTCTCCATGGATGTGGAAAAACACTTTGAGACTCTGAGGCTTTGAAATGCTGAATTGCCTTGTATAAGATAAAATCGATATTTTGAAAAAAAAAAAGTAAAGTGGAAATTAATGTTCTTGTAATAGGTGAGTAGCTTTTACACAATTATTTCATGGTGATAGACTTGGTTTTGATGTAGCTTAATTAGCAGAATATAAATTATATATGTTTTTTTTAAAGATGTGCATATGTATATTACAAGATTTTTTTTATTTCATTGTGGAGCAAACCATTTGATGTGGCTCTGCAAAAAGCTCTAATACACATCAAAAAGCAATCAACAAACTCTTTGAGTACATCAAGCAGGATAATTTAGATGGTTTTTAATCATGATTATGAAAATATAATTAGGTGGTTTCATGTTGGTTGGTGAGTGCGTAGGGAAAAGTGATTCTCCAAACAGAAAAATATGGATAACATTACCCAGGAGCCACGGAACAACCACACACACATGCATACACAAACCAAACAAAAAAACTGCTGGCCTGCTTCTCCAGTAGATCAGCAGGTAGCATGTTTAAATAGAATGTCATTTCCTTCAGGATGCCAGGAAGTTCTTATTTAACAGACAGGTAACACAGAAGTAGCTTTGGAAAAATGCCCCTTTTTAATGCGCTAGAAAGCATTAGTCTGCGATTTAATAAAATAAAATCCTCGTTTCAGAATTTAGGCAACAAGCAGAAGATGCACTTTGGGTCTAATCAAGCAAGAGTTTTACTGAAGGAAACAAGAGGTATTGATGAGAGTGCTTTAACTCTGCCTGGGCCTCGAGTACTGGAGCGCATTCCACGTGTATGTGTTCACAGTCTTCAGGTGAAGACTTCTCTAGATGCTTTTAACGCCCTAAGTGCCCTGCCATTCTTCCATCTCAAGGAAGGCTGACTAAAAGACTCCTTACTTAGGAGCTGCCACATCTAAATGACCTCATCTTTGCAGGTTCTTTTTGGGCGAAGCCTTCCTATGCTTTCAGTCCTTTTTTGATGTACTCATCATGATCTCTTCTGTTTCGAAATAACTAACTTTTCTCAATAGTGCTTGATTAATCCCGAACACTTATATGACAATATCTTAAATATTTGAAGTGTTATTTTTGAGTCCTTTCCTTTTACGTATGAACATTACATTTTTGCTTGTCTGTGAGCACTAAGCAGATGTTGCCACTAACCAGAGATCCATCTCCTGGCTGGGTGTAGGTAATCCATAACCCCACAGTGTCCTCAGTGCGTGCTTGCCTGTACGTAATCCTCACATCAATGCTCCTCTGTCATGGTCTTCAGTCACCTGTCCGGTTCTGACAAAACAAAGTTACCACCATCAGCTTGCCAATATGTTAAAGAATTAGACACACAGATTTTTCACATTTTTTCATATAGTGAAAATGGCCTGTTTTGCCCTTTCTTTTTCCCCTCTCCTCACTAGGACCTATTTCATGGAGGGCTTTATCACTTGCTCCGAGGGAGTGATTATCACTATAGTGATGGCTAGAGATATCTCAATAATCTTCTACCATTTCATGTGGATCCCTAACAAATACTCTCCTCTCTCCACTTCATACCAAAGGCTAGATCTGTTTTCAGTGACTAAGTGGAAATGTATTTCATACTGTTCTAGTGATAAAAGAATTACTTCAGGTTCTTTATAAGCACTTGGATAACTTTTTTTTTTTAAATTTAGATAAATACTTTTGATAGAAGTCCTACAGTGTCATATACGTGGGGAAGTGAGGAGTGAAAAATAGCAAGTTGCTAGAAGATGTCTGGAAGTGTTTTGGGTTTTTTTGTCAGCTAAACACAAATTACCAGTGTGTCCTTAGAGGCTCTTAGGAAAGAAAATACTGCCTTCCAGTTGTTCAGTCTGAAGTCAAAAATAATGCAGCAATGTGCTGAAATGGCAATCACAAAACACAGGGTGGGTGAAAGTCAGAAGGTTTTTTAATGAACTTTTTTTCAGACTAACTGGAACAACAATTAAGTCCTCTTTAATTCAGTGGCAACAGAAACAATTGAAGTCACTGCCCAGAGCATGGCTCAGCTTGACAAGGCAAGAGCAGAAAGGGCAGGAGCGGAGAGCAGACCTAGCAGTTCTCCTGGGTGCAGATTGTGAGTAAAACAGCTGGGGGGTTGTATGCTTGTAGGTGGATATGCGAGGGAGTGAAAAACAATGAGAAAAGAGAACACACTGGGAAAGCCACCTGCTAGAGTAATAAGCAATGGTGCACTTTCATGGGGTGAAATACATAAAATATAGTTCTTCCTGGCAGAGTGCTCACTAAAAAGACACTTGCACTTCCAAAGAAGAAACTACCTTGCTTGCTCCTGCCTTGCTGTAATAGGACTTTGTGTGCACCCTCTGCAAATAAGCAGGCCGTTCCAAAAGAAATCCTGTATTCCTATCATCCTCTTCCCTTCCTAATGCAACGAAGCCAGCAAGACCCAGATTTTAGCTAAGTACTTGCACCATGGGGACAAAAATATTAGCTGGCATCAAAGCCTGTGCTGCACAAATTAGATCTTCTTATCAAGAGTTAGAGAGATGAAGAACTATTGCTCTCTGCCTGGGAGGCTGGGGTCCATGCCTTCCCACGTGCTGTCGCAGGCAGCATTGCCTCCTTCCCTTTGGGAGATTGCTACAAACTCTGGCCTGATCCTGTTACTGCTGAAGCGAATGGGAGTTTTGCCATTGACTTTAAGGAGACAAGAAGCAGGCCCTCTGCTAGCAAATCCAGTCTTTACAGTCCTTTCCAGATACTAAATAAAACTGTGCTTGGAAGTAATTTCGATGCCAGCAAGCTGGCCCAGTTTGCTGTGAAATTCAAAGATGCCCAACAATGTGATGTTTATTAGGATACAATTAAAGTACCTTCTTCACAGTGCAATGTGTAATTTCCTTCCCAGTAAAAATATAAACTTGCCGTATGTGCAAACAATTTTAGCATTTCTGTTTTTATGCCATCTTACTGACAAGAAACTCCCAGCTGTTATAATTTGTCTCATCCTTCTCTCTCGTAGAACCAGTCTTTGTTCCTTTCTGCAGTGCCAGGGACTTGCTGAGCTCCACCTGATGTGATTTGTCCAGGCATTAATAATGCATCTTCAAGATGCAAGATGCATGAATTCCTTTAGTAACGGATCCGCCGGCAGACTGCCGCACCGTATTGTGCGGCTTTCCCGAGATGGGGGAGGCAAAAGGACCGCACAGGCGTGCACGCACCCGCAGCAGGTCACAAGGCTGGGGAGCGAGGGGTGTCCTGTTATTACGAGGGGGTCACCGCATCCTCACGCTGAGGTCAGGCTGAGGATAATGAATATTACAGGAGCTGTTCCTCCAGCAGGAAGGTCCTTACCCGCCATCCTAGGAAACCCTGTGGGGAGACTTGAGGTGGCCACAGGCTGACTCACTTCAGGAGATCCAGCAAGCGGGGCTCAAGCACTGCCCTGCTGGCGAGTGCCCTACCGCTGTCCCTGAACATCGCAAAAACAAATTAACTTCGCCTCCAAGTGCTCCTTTTGGCCGTCAGGGACTGGGAGCTTGGCACGGGGAGGACATAGCTTATTCACTGCCTGTGGGGCGGAGGGAGGGCAGACTTCACCCTAGAGAACAACCGCAGCAGTGGGGTCGCCCACCCCCGGCGACGGCCAAGGGCCCTGACGGCGGCCCCTCCATACGAGCTCCACTCGGTGCTTTCCCCTGCATGGCTTGCAGTGGGCCGCCCGCCCCGCTGCTCCTCCGCTTTAACA
>VYZM01022626.1:0-18086 GCA_013398915.1 Dromas ardeola | reverse complement strand
ACTTACTTACTTCATGGCACCGCGTTTTTGTGGCCCCCGGGACTAGCAGGTGCGGCGGCCGTTAGTGATCCGCCAGGTTACAGGCCCGAGGCCCAGCCCTAGCTCCTACAGCTCGCTGTCTTTATATATATGCATAGCTGCATTTCCAAATAACATTTTCAACAATGTTTCCAAGCTTCCCAGCGGGTAGCAAGGGTGGGACATCGTTGGGGTCCCAAGGCAGAAGACATCTTTTGGCAGTCGGCAAGAGGATTGTAACCACCTCAGGACTAATGCACTCAGTAGCGATAGCCAGCCCACACCAACGCTTAAAAGCAATGCACAGAATTCACCATTAAAAGCCACCGATGGCCGTGCAGGTAAGGCGGGCAGAGCTGTTTGAGCACGGGCTGTGGTCGGCGGTGACATGGGGCTGATGATCTGGGCTTGTGTCCCCGCCACACGCAAGCAGCAGCGAGCGTCTGGTGGGCTGTACTTAGCGCTAACGCTTCCCCCTGTCCGACTGACTTCTGAACGCTTCAGGAAAAGATACGCAGCTTCTTTTTGCATTTCTCAAACAGCATTGCAGTGTTGAGGGTTGTTTGGGTTTTTTTTACAAAAAAAGCTCAGCCTTCCCCCACACTCTCATTTCGGAAGAATAGAAAAAAAATAGTGCAATGTCTCCGAGACCAGAGAGGTGCCTACAGGTGGGTGAATAACGGGGGGAGGGAGGAAAGAAGAAAAAGCACAGTGTTTCTGGGGGTCAGTTTTAAGGAAGACAAAAATTAAGTAAAAACCTCCATACATTTAATTGGAGAATGATTTCACGCATTTTACCCACACTAAACTTTACGGGATTCTATTTTATTTCAGTGAGACTATTTCTGTTGTTTTCAATAGAAGTTCACCAGGTTTTTTGCATACACATATATAGGAGAAACGTTTGTTCATAAATTTATATTAAAAAAGACAGTGAAACAAATACTCCTGTGAATTTTGTTTCCAACAAGCTTCCAAAGTGTCTGCAGAAGTCGTCTTGAAATCACTTTATATTTTTGAAGATTAATCACCTAGAGACCAGAAACAATAGACTGGGACTCAAATGATCCTTCCCGTACAAACTGAATAGTGAATTACAACTCACAAAAACTCTGATACGCCATCCAGTCTGTAAGCAATACATAGGCTGAAATATATTCACGTGAACAAGTCACAGAAGAATTTATACAGTGAATAAAATTAATAGAAATTAAAATGTGGTCGTTGATCAACCACAATCAGGAAAGAGAGCTAAATTCAACAAATCAGCTGTTTGCAACTAATAGTTTTCCTAGGTCTCATGATAGATGTGGGTAAATGTTGACTTTCTAATTATGACAACAGAACTGAAAAGAGCTCTGAGAAATCAAAATTAACTAGTGCCTTTCCTGAATTAGTATCAGAATCTGTTGACACAGGTCTGAAGCATTGCTGTGAAATGTCCTGAGTTCACAGACAGGGCTTTTTTCAATGCGTGGTTTATGAAAGTGTGAGAAATCTTGACTTTCTGTCTTGATATAAGGAAAAAACTGGGCAACTGGAAAAGGGTTTCATACTGGGAGATGTGAGGCCATCTTTCTAGCTGTATCACCTACTGCATCTGGAAGAGAAAAATGCACTGTGCTCCTGTGAATGATGAGGTGGCCTTACAGGTCCTCCAGCCTGCCAAAGGAAGGAAAACTTTCCACCAGCAGAGGTGAGGAGGCAGCCGAAATCTTACCTGCCAGATCTGGCCTTGTATCCGACACAGTTCAGACTCAGAAATCATTGGGGGCAATACTACCCACACACACATGCCCTGCCAGCCCCAGCTCTTTAGTTTGAAGGGAATTTCTGCACATGCCAAGGGGTGTTTCATCAATCTGGACCACACTGGATCCACTGTGAGAAGTTTTGTGTAAGGAAATCTAGATATTGTAAGCTCAAAATACAATTTGAAAGCCACCCCGGTTCAACATGGTTTGTTGTTGCTCCAAAAGGCTGGGAAGGGTACTATAGTTCTCCTGATGTTAATTCTGGCAAAATTTCCCTTGAAAAACGTCTAACATTAACAAGTTGTGAAAAAAAACCAACATTAAAACTGGGTGAATGGTTAATGGAAAGTGCCTTGTGATGTTCCTGTGTCACCGATAGGATTACTCAGGAATCAGGTTTTCTATTGTGTCAAGGTTGGAGATTTTGAGATATTTTCTTGTCTTATATTCAGGTCTCAAAAATTTTGCACACACTGCTAACCCAAGAGCAACCTAATATGGATAAAGCTGAAAATTCTACTCTGACGTTTTTGTAAAAAATGCATTGTGACTTCAGTTTTCACTAAACTTCAGTAGCCCTAATTTACTGGCACTTCAATTAAGCAGAACGCTTTGACATTCGTGGCACTTTCTTTCCAAAAACAGTTTCCATAATGATAATTCAATAAAGATCATGCTTTGCGAACACTTTTGATTTTAACGGTTACTGATTTTAGCATTTTTCAGAGCAGGGAGGAAATGTTTAACATTTCTTCTGAGTGCTGGTTGCGTATGTACAAATTGGAGCCCCGGCTTACACCTGGCAGACAGGACTCCCACACCTTACATCGCAGGAGACATGGGGCCAGCCCCAGTGGGTCCTTTTCGGTCCACTCCAGGATGCTTCCTAGAATTACTGAAATTGTCTGTCTCCCACTGTCTTCTGTGATCCTTGTGTCACTGAGCAATGGTCTCAGCTGTTCATTGCGACCCGTGAAATGTTTCTTGGACCTTTCTCATGCTAAATAAACCCTACGCTCTCTTATTGAGGAGGTGTGACTGAAAATCCTCAACTGACGCCGCCATTTGCAGAATCCATTCCTTGGGAGAGGTGAGCTCAGGGGGAAGTACCAAAGGAACTCTGCAGAGCTGCCCCACAGCAGCCCCATGGAAAACACAACAAGGCACCGACCTCGACCGGCGGCTCCCTTGACCAGGGAGTTTGAAGTGGGCAATTTCAAGGCGTCTTTGCACTGCATATGTCCCCTTCCTTTCCATACTTCTTGAAGAGTTAGCCATAGCCGCAGCTAAAACCAGGGATCTGTTAGTGGTGCTGTGGCAGCCTTGGTCTGTACGCTGTTGTGCAGGCGTAACCCCATGAAAGCCTAGATGTGCGGAGGCGCAGCGCCTCGCCTCCGGATGTTGTGCTATTGATAGTCACAGGAAGGAGCGGGAGGGTAAGCCATGATAAACTTAAAAAACAGCAGGAGCTGGGCAGAACACCTGATTACAACTGCCCGCGCCAGGTCCCGGCGGTAGCAAAGCCGATGCACTCAGGCAAGGTGATACAGGTCACCGTTGCTGAGGAAGCGAGGAAAAGATAAGAAAGCAAGAAGAGAAGAGAAGAGCGGCTCTGCCTTGCTGCCCGGGCCCGTCAGGCAGATAAACCACACACACGCACACAGCTGGGAGAGCCCGGCTGGCCCCGCTGGGGGTGGTCCCTCACCATCCCCGAGGCAACCCAGGCCATGGTGGAGGGTCCAAGTGGCGAGGAAGCAGCTGGCCTTAGCAGGCAAAAAAACCCAGAGCCCGAGGCAGCAGCAGTGGAAGAGATAGGGGAGAACTGGTCTGAGAGCTGTTTATTCAGTGACACCACCTCTGACCCTTCCCCGCAGCCAAAAATACAGTCTCTTTATGTAGGTATACACGTATTTAGTAAGCTTGATATTGTATCGCAAAAAAGTTATGGAGCTTTAGTGTTTGTTTAACTGTTCTTGTCTATAAATATTAATGGGCAGGCTGTTTTTTGTATATACACATTTCATAACAACAGAGTGTATCCCAGCTTTGCAAAGTCCTAGTCATCTATTTGCCTGGAGTGAATAATTTCTTTTGAGAGGCAAGAGTATTCAGGCTTTCTTTCTCAACATTTATGGAAAAACAGGGAGATCTGGGGCTTGCCGAGGTAAGTGCTCAAGATTTCAAGAAACTCCCAACATTTCAATATTCTAATGATCTCCTGAAGGTTTCTCAGTTATAATTTTTTGTTTGTTTGCTTATTATTTGGCTTTTACCTCATTATGTAGCCTGGTATGGTATAATGTGGATTTTAGACCATTTGCTTTATACCATAGAATATCAAACTACAATATGTACAAAGGAAGAAATGGCAACAGCTTACACTAACTATTCAGTACTTTACCCAATTTCCGATGTATACGGGTGAGTTTTTTAATCACTGAACTACTAGATGAAAGGACAGTAGCGTTAATTCCCCCTTCCTTCCCCTTCCCTCTAATCTTCATCGCAGGTATCTACACCAGCGTTCCACTTAGAGACTGAGAAAACCCTTCATTTGTGGATCTCAAAAGAGATTAGACTGAGACAGAAGCCAAACACTGCCAAGGATGATAAAGGTATTTCTGGCCACACAGAGAAGCTGAACTTCAGAAATCCACTGTAAGCTGCATTTGTAAGCTGCATTTTAATATCAACATCTTTAGCACCTCCAGAATTATCCAGGAATTTTAGGATCACAAGTCCGGACTTGGGCACCTGCAGGTAGAGTATTAGATAGCTGAGCTTTTTTGTGTATTTAGATACATTTTAAAGGGACACAGGCTACAGATCCATGGTTTTGACTCTGAACCTGACTTAATAACTTCTTGCACTCCGGAGGACATTTGTTCTTAGGCCAAAATTCATCATCTCTGCAGTCATGATGGTACCACTGCCATGCTTTGAGCTGGTTCACTAGAATTAAGTGTCCACTTTAAAAAGAGTTTTAACTGGTTTTGCTGCCAAAGCCAATGTATTATATAACTGAATCCTTGGTCCCTTCAATCCTTAAGTTGCATGTGAAAAAGTTATTCGTTATCCCTGAACTGATGTGGTGAGTGTGCCAGCAGCCTTTTCAGAAACCTCATCATCCTACTGTCTCGCCTCAGATCAGCAAGGCAGTCAAGCACGTGCTTACCTTTAGGTATGTACTTACTCCCCTTAACTTGCTGCTCTCACAGCAGGCTAGAAAGGCTAAGCACATACTTAAAGACAGGCATACACTTACCCTTCCCCTTCTTTATTACAACACTCGGAACCAGTGAAGAACCCTAACTGTAGCCAAATTCCTGTTTCTACTAATTCTGAAAACAAGCACAAATATTTACTTAAAATATTAATATGCTTACCATATCTTATCTTTGACATAATTACTTTAATTAAAGGAATTTTTAAAAACTAATGTGATGCCTAGGTGCCCTAGCAGTAACATGTGAGAATAATGGAATTTAGAGTGGCTGATTTATTAATCTTAAAATACGTACTTGGAATGAAACAGGTTAAATTGTAAATTGGGAAGCAATACGTGTGATATTGTGTTTTATAATTTAGACTTTGATGAGTTGCGTTTACACATATAAAGGGCATATGCTGGCTGATTATCATTAAACATTTTTTAATTTTTATATTCTGTAAAATACAAAAATAAATATAAAGCATGCCATTTTACTGCTTCTTGATAGAAATTTTTTAGATTGTATTGACCTTCGATATGGACAAAATTTACGTGGCGACCATTACCAAGAACTTTAATACTATATATACACTAATACTGATAAATTATTTTCTTCATAAATTTGTATACCTGACCCCACTTGCCACTACAACTACTACCATGTCTCTACACACATCGTCTGCATCATTCTCCAGTGTTTTCCCTCCTCCCATCCCCAGAAAACTTCCTTTAACCTGTCTCCAGTGCCTTGCAGTCAGGTGAAGTCTTCATTGACCTCTTCATAGACAGCTCTGCCCTTCTTAACCTGTGAACAACTTCAGACATCGCTCCCCTACCTTTTTCCTGAAATCTTATTTTCTTTTGGCTTCTCTGTCTCTGCCTGTCCTTCTGCCTCTATAATTTCTTTTTTGGTATGTGGTAGTGCCTTGCAATCACTACTGACCATGTTATCCAACACTGCCTCACTGGTTACTTTTACTCCCTGCCAGCATCCCTCAGTCATCTCCTGGCTGGTAAGTATATTGCAAACACATGGGAAGAACCGTCTTTGTCTTCCATGTTGATATAACACTGCGTACTGGTCTGAATTTTAAGAAATATATGTTAATGTCTGGCTGCTGCGACACAGCAACTACCTGAAGCTAAGGGTATATTTTACTTGTTGATTTGCTTAAGCAATTGGTAAAGGAATGGCAATGTATTGTTTACATATGATTGTTTCATGTCATCTTTATGACGTTACCTTATCTAATGTGATTACACAGCAAAATAAACAATGTCAAATCATGACTTCTTTGTAGGGAAGTCTAGTCTTTTAGATTACAAGTCTGGCATACTAGCCAAAAGCATACATAATTTAAAAGGCACTTTGAATACTGCCAGAAAAATTGTGTGAAATATGGGTGAGCTCGAAGGGGAGACAACTACACAGAGGTTAAGTGCATGAGAAAATCTTTCTCCCAGCTATGATCCTATTAGAAAATAAAGGACTTTTTTTTTTTCTCTTGTGCGCATATGCATGTCAGTGATGTGGTACAGCTCACAGACTAGGAGACACCTGATGAAAACAATGTATTTGTGCCCCTGCCTATTTGGAAAAGCACACAATTGATTACTGAAATAAATATGATTATGTACTCTGAATAGGAATGCTATGAGGTTCAAAGTTAGTCAAGCACACTGTATAGGTCATCTGTGTTTGATACTAATGTGCTCACCCAAGTACCTTCACTCGTTACCACCACACTCTGCTAGGTGAAGAACTAATAGACCAACAAGGCCTGCAGAAGACACAAAGGCAAACGCATCTTTGCGTCAACCTTGAGTCAGCCTAGACACAATAACTGCATGGAGGAATTTAATTTGTAAATTACAGATTTCAAGTTTAGAGAACATTTTGCTGTTGCTTTTATCTGCTCTTGCCTGTGAGTCCTGAACTGGGGTTCGTAAGGTCATTAATCCTAATAGCAATGGGAAAGCAGGAGAAAGAGACATGTCATGGCATGAAACAAGAATCCTAAGAGCGAGAATGATTTAACGTTTAAATCCAATCTCCTTTATATTATGTTAGGGAGTTTGAGATGTGCTTTTTTAATCTTATCTTCCAGGATTTTTTTTCCACAGGAAAACTTCCCCATAAATTCACAAAACGTTCTGGCGCTTGGTATGGTTTTACACCCTGAGAATTTATTATTCATGAAATAGGTCTTTTGAAGTACAATTTCTAAGTATTGATGTTTTATCTTTAAACAGCGAACATGAGCACAGGCTTAAAGGCCCACTGACAATCACTCAGGAATAGCTCAACTGCTCATGTCTAGGCGAGGTCTTCCCCACACAGGGAACCTTTTGTAAATATTAGTTACTAGAATCAAAACACTAATACATGTAGTTAATAATTATCGCAATGTGCCAAAACTGCACAGTTTGCTCCCTGATTACAATATTAAATTGCTATTGAGCTGTGGTATTTGCTTCAGGCAATACTACTGAGAAGCCTCCAAAGACTTTGGTTGGCCTCCCCGCACAAGCAGGGGAAATGTATGCCTGCACAGAAAGCAGAGGCAGCACTGGGGTTTGCCAGAAAACAAACAAAACTCAGACAATAGAAGGAAAGTTTTATCAGAGCTGAAGTGTCCTTTCACTTGGGAACTGTCATCTCGTGAAAAGAAAGCACACAGGCGCACTTGATTAGAGCTTCTGTGTCAGACCATTACCATGAGCCGGGTGATTCAAGCTCTTCATGGAGGGTACTGCGCAGCTAGCTCTGAAAGCTTTGTTTTAGTTGCTTTCGATGCATCCAGAAAGGAGGTGAGCCACTTCAGAAAAGTTCAGAGGTTCTGCCTGACATGTTTGTGCACCTCTATCAATGGGTATTTTCTGCTGATGCTTTTGCCCATGACCCTGCGGACCGCGTAGTTGTGGATGACAAAGGGGAGCCACCATTGCTGGTCCTGTACGACAGTGGTCATCTTGGTCATGGATTACCAATTCATGATGAGTCTATACACAAACCCTAATCCTCAGCTTCAGGTCTTCATTCTTTATCTTTCTAAACCCATGAACTAAACTTCCCAATTTGAAGAGTTTCCATTTAACTGTAAAATTCAGATATGGTTCAAGCTGTCTCCTTAGATTTCAGGCGTTTGGGCTGGTATCAACATTCAGAAAAGCTCAGGGAAGGGTCTAAGAGGTACAGTGATGTCTGACCCCAGATGAGGTCCTAGATTAAGATTTCTGCTTGAAAACAACAGTTGGGAAAGGATTCTGCAATGTTGGCTAACTAGTGCTCAGTACTCTGGTACGTAAACGTCACCCGTATTTGGTGAGAGGAGAAGGTGTGACAAATCTATCAATCAGGAGCAAAGTTTCAGATTCAGGGTTTGTTCCTTCTTTGCCTGTGATTGGAGACGACTTCTTTGTGATTTTTCTAAAGTGAATACATTTAACGTTTAGTGAAGTATTGAAGACAGCATAGCCAGAAGAAGGATTGCAGTTATTAGAGTATCAGTAGGAGGAGCCCAGGAATGTGATTTGCAGGTACAGATTCCAATCCTTGCACTTAGAAAAGGCTGTTGAAAGAGAGCATGCAGGCTTTTGACTCTTTCCATAAAGCAAAGCCAGCTGTTTGCACTTGGAAAGTGCAGGTGCAAGTTTATGTACTTGAGTTTATCAGGCCCAGGCTGAAACTGTATCCCCTTATGAGATCATATGCTATTGTCCAGCTTCTGCATCATTAAGGCATGCTATTCATGTAAGTTCTGGGAGTTACTCTTGAAATCACTGTGCTGGGTTTTCTAACTCAGGTTTTTTGTGAGCTTTATGGTTTCTTTAACAGACCTATGTGAGTTACAGCAGGCAAGGCTTCCATCCTCCTTCAGAAAACGTATGTTAAATTGAAGTAGTAGTAATACTATAACCCCTAGACAGGGAAACAAAGAAGAAGGGACACACATTTTCCGGCTGCTCACCTGAAACTGTGCATAGGTACCTCAGCTGAATTCAGTATTTCATTTCAGCATTTGCAACTTACTTCAGATGCTTCCTCAGAGAAGATGCTAGTGCTAACTTGTCCTTTTTATTTATGCACATACTGAATTGCAGAATACGTGTTTCAGGTCTCAGCTGTCAGCGTTATACCATGGGCCTCTTGTCCAGAATGAAATGTCATTCTTAAATGAAATCACAGAGGTGTTAAAAAGAAAAAGAGAAGGAAAAATTTGTCTCCAGACTGTTTTCAGGGTTCTTCTGAAACTCAGTTCATAAAATCAAATAGAAAGAAACTGTTGTGCCATTAAATCTATCCTGCTATCCGCTCCTCCTTGTTTCCTAGCACCTATTTTATGTGACATTGTAGTGCCCAATTTTAAATGTCCCAAGCAAAAATTGTATCTGTGGGCTCTTTTGGTTCATACACCAAACTCAGATTAAGGTAGCCAGATAGTGCTTTTTCTGCTGATTTTGTTGTGCCAGACAGTGCTGAGATATGTTATATCCTGTCAACAACCTCTCTTCAAGAATAACCTGAGAAAGCAGGTAGGCTATCATGCAAGTAACAAGGGTCTGCTCTCTTTCTTCCAGTTTCTTCTTCTACGGCAGCTAACACAGAAAAAGATCAAGGCTTGTCGTGGAAAACAAAAAGCGAGAACTTATATATGTTACATTGGCAGGTACAATTAATTATTTATGCAGTACCATTGGTAGAGCAGCAGACAGGTCAGGTTCCTGATTATGCTGTCTGTGGGCATTTTGCTGATGTATGTCAGCTCCATTCTTGGTCAAATATTATGGTCCCATCCTGCTGCCAAGTGTGTCTGTCTTTTATTTGTGAATTGCCAGTAAAAGAAAAGGCATGGAGATGGCAGGAAGAATGGCATCTCAAGCAGCATATATGTGCTTTGTTAATTGTGGATTCTGCAATAATTTTAATCTGATCTTTCAGCCTCAATTCTGGACAAAGTTGATTGGATTTGAAACTGTAACATAAGAGCTGTAATAACTGTATTTAGTGTATATTATTCCCGAGGCAAAACTAGAAATCTACGATAGTTAAAAAGGATAAAATTAAGAGAAAGAGACAAGCTGGGGTTGGTATTATTTTGAAGCTTATATGAAAGTTGTTAGTATATATTTTTTTCTGACTCTTCTTCTTCTCACCTTTTCTAATATATCTCCCTCTCCCACTAACTTCTAGCCAAATTTAGAGGAGAATTTCTCAAACCCATAAAACTCACTCCCTGTTATCAACCTGTTATCACTGCAAGCCTGGGCTGAGATGGGCTATGACTTCCCTATCTGCTCCTCCTAGCAAAGATTTGCCATCAGTGCTGACAAGGCAGCAGCAGCCTCGCCGGCTGCAAGGAACATCTCTCCTCGCTGACAAAATATCCCGTCAGCCAGTATTAGCCTGGAGAGCGCGTCTCTCCCAAAAAGCCCTACGTCGTTGCCACGAGTCGCAATGTGAAAGCCCTACCATCAGGGCAACAGTCAAAATTTATTCTCAGGCTGGCCTCACATGTTAACTTATCACCAAACTAAACTCTTTGCTGAAAGGCTGGAGCTTGTATTCACAGAGGGTGAAAATTGGTTCCGCTGGGAAAGCTTCAAAGTCATTTCAGCCATTAAACTGTGGCTGGATGTATCATAAGTACAGGAGAGGTCGAGGCACTGCCTGTGAACCACAGGGACTTGGTAAAGAAGTTCCTGCTGAAATTGGCAGCGCGATTGTGTATTCTGTTTCAGTCCGGCTCTGCAGCAGGAGCGAGTCGCGTTTGTACATGAGACTCATTATGCTTCCCCTGTTTAACATACCAATTACTTTCTGTATTTACCATGTTTAGAGCGACTTCATGTCAAAAATTAATAATGCTAAAATAAAGAGCTGCGCTGATGTATGCTAAAGGGGAAGCACGGCAGACTAATAGAATGTGTAATGGAAACGGAGGGTGGATTTGCAGCTGTGGGGATCACATCCAGATGAATTTCATGGCATGCCATGGGGGGGCCTGTGCGCTCTTTAAGGCACACTTCAGACTGCGGTAAGTGTATCTTGAGAGGTCGCCGCGCCTAAGTAATTCCACCCTGTAAGCAGTGCAAACACGTAGCAGTGCCAGTCAGTCCCTCTAAGAGCTTCGCGCCTCCAAATTTCTCGTCTGTCTCTCCATATTGAACAGAAGTGTTTGGGGGACAAGTAATTAAGTTTGGAGGACAAGGTGACAGGGAACCATCTTTGTCTTTTTCAGCTGACCTTTGTACAAGCTTGGGCAAGTGAGGAAACCTTGCTTTGTCCCTGCTGGTCCTTGGCAAACCCCTGTAATAGCAGCAGGGCTCTGATCCTTCTCTTCAAAACTCAGGACTGCAAAAGATTTTACTGAGATTCCCCAGAGTCTGACAACTCCAGTGCATTAACCCTTTCTTACAACTTTTGAATTCAACACCTCTCTAATACTAGGACTCAAAATGCTGTCAAAGTCTCTAGTAGGCCGCATGCCATCACACACTGAGGAGGACATCCTTACTCTCCTTGATTGCCATAGACAGCAGACTGGACAACCTCCTAGTGGGAAATAACATTAAAAAGACCATATTGATTAGTGGTGTTGGAAAAGTTGTCATTAATGGAGATCATAAAAGCAGTTATAAATATTATAACCAAAACAGGTGGAAAATTTATGTTTTCATTAAAAGAAAACCTCTGTATATGAAGACCTCAACCAGCAACTGGTATACAGCCATGCACAGTTAGTTGTTGTCTCCAGTTTCAGCAGTGCACTTTCTCCAGGCTGTCATGGGAAAGATCCTGATTTCTGCATCGCTTTGCTCACAGTTGTTGTTGATTTCCTTGTGGGGAACTGTGTGAGGGAGAGAGGGGAGAATCTCTGAATCTGCCTACCAGCTCCAGCAGTATTGGATAGCATTTTAACAGTTTCCTGGTTTTCTTGCTTTGGAAAGCTAATCCATAGCTAAGCAAACAAGTTGTTTTTACAAGAAAAACACACTCAGTGCTGAGAGTTTGCCTTGCATGTTTGCCCTTTTGTAAAAGACGACCTCCACTAAGAAATCTGTATTTGATAGTCCATTTGGTAACATCTTAAGGGATGCTTCATGCGAATATACTTTCTCAGGGACAAATCCTGAGCTCTTTGCTTACTTCTTTTCCATTTAAAATCCCATTTGCCTTAGTGGAAGTTTACTTTTCATGGATTTCCGCTATTTACCTGTCATTTTTTCTCCACTGCAAACTCAACCAGAACCAAGATTCTTTCCTTCCGATGTGTCACTCTCAGGTTGTGAAATCTCTGCCAGTGAAAATATGCAAGAATTATTGCTGTGCAAATATTATTGGCCTCTACACAAGGAGAAATTCCACTCATGCCAACACTAAAAGTGAAAAAGGGAGAGATCCAGAAACACTTGTTAACAATCAGTGTGTGCACTGGTAACTGATAAGGAGTACACAGTTTTATTAATAATAAAATAAAGAGGAACCAGCTCACTTGTCCTGAAGAGGGTTGGTTTTGCAGGGCTAAAAACCATAGGCTTTTTAGTTTTGAACACAAGCAGCCATGATTCTCAATACACAACAGGAACAGATCTGCTGAGTAAGAAGGTACCATTTTTATAACGTTGCTTTCAGAACAAGACATACATAAATCTTTTACTTTTAAACAAGCTCGGTGTTATTCTTCCAACAGAAAGGTCAGAAATACATGGTATGAAATCTAAATCACTCTGTTTCATTCTGCGTTCACTGGATGTAGGGCTATTTGCCTCTCACTGACTGTGTGAAAGATAATACAAGTGTAGGAGTATCTCAGGTTCAAATATCCTCCAGAAGGCCTCCTTCTCAAGGTATGGTGAACGATGGGGTATGGCTACTAGCAAACAGAGGCTGAAGTCATCATTACTGCAGCAAGGACGCACAAAAATGAACATCTGTTTCCTGCCCAGCTGCTATGCCCAGCCATGGAAGATATTCTGTGTGCTGACCTTCACCATCAGGAATTAGAGTAATAAACCCAACAGCTTGAATATCTGTTTGTTTTTGCAATTAAATTAATCTTATTTTTTGTGAGTGCTTTCTATGCTCAAGACACATCAAAACACATGGCAGGGAAGGGGACCCCCACTTTGGGGACCCTACCGAAGGGGACCCAGCCACCTACAGTGCCGGCACTATCTGCATAAGTGAAAGAAGTGGCCAGTCTGTGGTGTTGAATTTCTGCTTGGTGACAACACAGGGCTGCTGGACACTTACGCTGAGGTGCTCTGAGGTCTCCATCTGCTCCATGATACAGTCCCTGAGGCCAGTCACTCCAGGGTTTGCCTGAAAGGGATTATCTAGAGTCGGTTAGCAATTTCGTGATGTTACAGGCCAATTGTCAAAACAAACTTTCTGGTGAAAGGCCTTCAAGGAGGGTCTTCTTCATGTCATGGTAAAAATAGTCTGTCCGGTGAGAGCATTCACTTGGGTTAGAAGACATCATTCCTGCACTATTTTAATGCCGGTAAGGACTTGACCCTCATCCAAGGTGAATTTTTTATTTCATCATGATCTAGAGCAGATTCAGTGTAGGAAACTTCACACATTTTTATAGGATTGGAACAGACATTTCTCCACATGCCCTGAGTGCCACTCCCTAAAACATGCGCTAAAAACTATCAACACCAGAAATTATGCTACAAGACCTAGCTTCTTGCTGTAATTACAAGATTCGGTTAATAGCAGTAATTTGTAACTGCTCAACGTTATGAATAACTCAATAATTTCAGGGCAGTTCATTGCCTGGACCTGGAGTAACCTCCGTCTTTGAATCGTAATAGATATTTTAAAGTAATCTCATCACTTGCTAGTGGCTTAGCAAAAATTATATATCACAGGATGGAAGAGTAGAGAGTAAGTATAAGAACAGCAAAGATGTGACTGTGTTGGGATTCCAGAAAAAATAGAAATCTCACACCAAAGGTCTGGTAAATAACTCAGAGACAAATAACATTCTATTGATCAAAAGTGTACTATAATTTGCATGGGTTACATCAGAAATATACAACTGACTTCATGCAACTGAAGGTAATCAAGGAGTCTGACTCTGGAATCTGTCTCCAGCAAGTAATGTGCACCTTCCTATGTGATAATTGTACAACTCTAGGCCATCTACGAAATACAAACAGAATAATTAATATCTCCCTCATAACATAAAATGGTGGGATGGACTAATGTTGTTTGATCTCCTTGAGTCTTCTCCGTATAATAAGCTCTTATTTTGTATTGCATTATGCATAGTATATTCACTCACGTCTCACCATTGCACAGTTTTCCACCAAGACAATGAAAATACGGGCCCCCTTTTACATGAACCCACACCACATATTGCCAGAAGTAGCTTACATCTAACCTGAGGCCAATAGCTGCTGGGAAGTAATTAGTTGTAGTGCTGCTATAATCCCTTAGTAAATGTAAGCGCAACTCCTATTTGTGCTGAAGGTGAAATGCTTGTGGTAACAAATGCCCTTTTCTCTGAATAAAAATGTATTTACTTTTAATCAATCAGGGACTCATTATCAGCGTTGTCTTCATCTCCCTAAACCTTGGCCTTTTGTGTATGATTTCAGCGTTGGAGGAGAGCGTCTGCAGGTTATTAAGAGAATGTTGCAAAATAACTCTAATGACCTGAATCAGCTAGGGATAGATGGTCAGAAATTACGAGGCAGTCCTATTATCTCTTGGTACCTCCAGGCTCTCACCAGACCCTCACAGTCCTCAAAACGGAAGGAGGAGGACATTGTTGCCACAACTATTTAATCAGCGTGTTCGTTCACATGTTGTGTGACGTGTGTACACGTGTACATGTGCACATTGCACGTGTGAAGAGCAGCCTCCAAAGAGGGAGAGGGGTCCCAGAGCTTTGCTGCTGAGGACTGCAGCCTTTGGCGGTGCTAGGTTAACAGTTGAACTTGATCTTAAGGGTCTCTTCCAACCAAAACGATTTTATGATTCTGTGATTCTGTGACTTTGGAAGGCGACATGGAGAAATGGTTGCCTTAATTTAGGAAGCGGGGCTGGCTGTGGAGTAGGGGGACGGTTGGATGAGGGAGCTGGGGAGAGCCTGAGCTGTGCAACCCAGGGGTCCTGGCTGGCCAGGGGGCTGCACAACGTCTGCTGGGCTGTATGTCTCTGCAGTGCCGAGTCCACAACACCACACCCGTGCCGGGGGACAGGGAGCTGCCAGCTGGCTTCTCCCCAAAGGCACCCCAAGTGCACCTCTCCCCAAAAGTGCTGCCAAGTCAAGGGGTGCAGCCAAGCAGAGGTCTCCCAGCCACAAATAGCCCTTGAAGACCCTCTAAATGGCTGTATCCCTTTCCCCTCCACCCCATTTTGCAGAAACAAAGCACCCAGAGCGGGGTTGAAGATCTGAGCCGTAAAGTTCTGCTGCTTTTAAAGGCTGAGGAAGGAAACTCTGGGAATTGGTTGCCATGAACTAGGGCAGTTGCTTTATTTGTTTTCAGTTTCCCCAATGCGCTTCTCTTGGCCAACCCTGGAAATAAAAGTCACAAATCTCAGCTATTACAGTAAGTAACTTCCCAGCAGGGGCCCTGCTGCGTGATCAGGCAGAGGGTCTTTCCAAGGGGCTTTTCCAGGACGTGAATGAGGACGGAGGAAGATCCTATGCTGGAAAGAGCATGAGCGATGCTCCACCTCACTCACCTTCTTGGTCTTCATGTTTGGCCCCAGAAAAGCACCTGCTCCCACAAGCACGTCATCAGGGATGCAAGAGTATTGCAAGAAGTGAGAGGAAAATCACAGTGGCAATCTACTAAGAAAAAACAGAAGGATTTTCTGACCTTGTGGCTTCTTCAGATGACTGTAGGATAGCCTGTTCTCCTGCGTCGTTAGTTTGCCCAGTCATTTTTCCCTCCTTGTTCTTTGGTGTCCCACTCACAGCAAGCAGGGAAGCGACTAATGTTGCTAGATGTGAGAAAGTGGCGCTGACTTCAGGTATGGCTGCAGTACCTGGAATTACTTTGGCAATTTGTTTTTAATTTTTTCATTTGTTGAGATTTCGACGTTGAATGTGAAACATTAAGACCAATGAGAGTAGGAAAAATCTTAATAGCAAGCTCATTTTAGAGAGGAAAAACTCAGAATCAGTGTCTTTTACCTGTGGAGGTAATCTGTTTTCCCTCAATATACAGGCAAGGCTTCCACAGGCAAACAAAATGGCATCTGTTTGCTATGGAAGGAGCACAGACTTCTGGTAAGAAGTACCTGTGTTGCAGGAGGAAATTTTGATTCTGAACACATGCGGTTGGCTTTTGATACAAAACTCCACCACTGCAAACTGTGATCTGGACTCCATTATGACCCGCTTTAAAGATCTCTTTCTGTAACATCAGCAATGCTGAATCAAGCCAGCATATTTGACTTACAAGAACAGCTTTCACAAAGGGTAAATTGTGACAAAAATTGTCTCCTTCCTTGTTTCTCTGTACAGTGCAGATCAAGTGATACACTCTCAGCAGTAATGCAGCCTGATCATTACTGAGCACTCTCCCTGGCATGCCTATGAGCAAACTTTCTATTGTTTCAATTAGATGATCTTGGGCATTCAGGGAATTTAATACTGATGGAGCTCAGCTCCTAAAATCCTAGAAATTAGAGCCTGAGAGAACCCAGGGAATCATCTTGTCCATCCCCTGACAATGCAGATTATTTTCTACTGTATTTTTACTGTGTTTTTTTCCAGTCTATTTTTAATGATTCTAGCAACGGGGTTTCCATCACTTTTCCTGGGGGACTGTTCCCCATTCTAATAGATCTCACTGTTAGGAAAATTTTCCTGATATTCAGTCTAAATTTTCCTTTGCTCAATTTCATCCCATTACTCCTAGATATGCCCAGTAGAGGCGGGTGAAAACTGAAAGTGAGTAGGCAAACCCGACACATTATGTGTGCTCAGAGCCAATTTACAGCAGCAGGTAAAGTGATAGAGTCAATTTGCAGCATTCTGTAAGTGACAGAGAGGGTCTTAGGGCATGCACTCTCTGAAAATGGTTCTGAATCTTGATGAAAACCCCAAAGTATAGAAAAATATCCAGAAGCTGTAATGACTTTATATTTTTTGCGACACTCAGGCTGAACACAACAAGAATCCTCTATGAAGAGATAACAGGTAGGGCACCTTGTTTATGCTGAGGCTGCCGATAAAACTTAAATTTATACAGGCATCTGAACAGCATACTTTCCGTTGCACCAAACACTGCAAGTTGTCATTTACTTTTACATGCTAGACAGAATTAAAATCCAGCTTACATTCCTTGAGCTATTACCCACTAGATAATGAAACCCATAGCTGAAAATTGCATTTATATTGTAAATGTTCTTGTGTAAGTAACTTTATGCTTGTATAATTTTCTGATATCTTGCTAATAAACTTTCTAACAAAGGAAATTCACTAAATCCCCTCTGCATACACATGTATGGCTCTTTTTTCTTTTCTCCCTTTTTTCCTTTCCATCCTTTTATACACTATTATGTGGCATACCTCTGTTTTCTTTCTTACTGCTAATTCATTGCCAAACAGGCAGCCCATCCTGCCACGGCTTTGCTGCCCACATCACTAAACCTTTCAGACCATTCACCTACTTTCTTTTCTCATGCTGTATTAAGATCACATTTGATCCTTCTCTTCAATACCTTATAACTCTTTATTCTTGGACATAGCTGTACCATTTCTGCCCCATCATCTTATGTTACCAAAAAAATGGTTTTGCATCCTACTCCTTATTTATATCCTTTCTTATACTCACCTCCTCCCCAGCACCTTTTACTGACACTGCCCCCAGACCTATCTGCATCAGCCTTCAGCCAGTATTTGTATCTGATTGAAACTGCAACGTTCTCAGGTATGGATAGTACCTTTCTTTATATTGGTTATGGAAGATGACAGAAAGCTAGTGAAGTAATTCACAGAGGGGAGTGATATGGCCTCTGCAACAGGAAAGGAAGATGGTTTTCACAGTCTCTTGAACAGCAATCCAGCCTCCCTCAAAATTGTAAAAGGTTTAGCAGACAAAAGAAAACTACGCATAAAATGACAAGAAGT
>VYZM01022621.1:10040-48686 GCA_013398915.1 Dromas ardeola | reverse complement strand
CATGTTCATCAAAGAATGTCCCACTCTCAAGAAAACCAAAACCGTCACGACGGCACCAGCCACGTAGCCAGGAGGTGATATGCATTATCCATCCGTTTCTGGCTGCTCCCTTTCCTCTAACTGGTAACATGGAGGAAAAGGTAACTCGGGCACCTATTTTTTTCACTTGCACCCCCAAGGCTTTATAGTCTTCCTTAATTCTGCCCAGGTTCTGGCTTGCAGCGTAACCACATGAAAGAGTAACAATGGGTAGTAGTCTGTGTTCTTGAGAAGTTGTGGCACCCTCTGGGCAACATCTTGAACCTCAGCTCCCAGGAGGCAGCGTATCTCACGTGACCCCCTGTCAGGACGCAGATGGGCGCCTCAGTGCCCTTTAATAGGAAGTCACACACTGCTAGGATTCGTCGTTGTTTTTTACCATACCTACTGTGTGCTGCTGGTGCAGGTCCTCCTGGCAGACCTCGCTGCTGGTTGTCTATAGCTGTTAAAGCTTCATACCTGTTTTTTGTTTTGATGACAGAGAGCGTGGGCTGAAGCATAGTCCTGGTTTGTGGTCACCAGGGTCCAAGGCGCCTCATTATCAGTACATGGAATGTACTCAGTGTACACTACAGGAACATGGTTATGAAATCACCTATCTATCTCTGCCTCAGCTCCTCTGATACTAGGCAACTTTTTAATCATTTCTCCCAACTCAGCCACCTGATGTAACAGATCATCGACCTGCGCACATTGTGTGCAAGTACTTACCTTTCTGCCAGGAGAAGAAGGGTCTCACTGCAACCTACCACCTGCACTGAAGTCTCCCTCCTTACCAGTTCCGTCTGGGTGGGTGCATCACACATCCAAGGGACTTTCTCCATAGGAGCACTGGGTTTAGCTCTAAGACAAGTGCCAACCATTTTGGCAGAGACCTTGAGCACTTCCCTGGGCTGCGGGCGCACAAGCAGGGTGCAGGGCCCTTCTTGCACACCCTTCTGCATGAGCTGCCGCGCCATGCCCTGACTGACTCGCTAGCACTCCTGGTTGCTTGAGCTCCCTAGGAGTGTTTAAATCTCCCGCGGTTGTTTCCGGGAACTCCACCCACTCCACCACGTCAGCCTCACTCGAGAGAGAAGTCGGCTCCTGGTGGGGCTCTCTGCTTTTTTTCGGGTTTCCCTAGCTCTGCGAACCCCCTGTCCTCCTCGATCCAGCACCCAGACACAGAACTTACTGTGTCCGCTGCTGCGTTCCTTGCTGACTGAGTGATTGGTATGCTGGTCTCCTTGGATGCTGGCCTCCTTTAACCTGTGAGGTGCTCTCTCATGACAGCAGCAGCAAGACCTTTATTTCATCTGCAGTGGGGAGGTAATGTTGCACAGGTAGGGGGCTATACTGATGTAGTAAGACAGAGGAGAGATCTCAGCATGTCTGCAATGAATAAGAGTTGCCATCCCATGCCCTCACAGAGGATGGAATAGCAAATCAACAGGAGCAATATTCATATGTGTCCAGTGTTTCTCCAGGTCATGGCCTTGTTGTCTTTTGGACCATTGTCCCCTTCTACACGTCCTGCACTTTCAGTCTTTATCATAGCCTGCCATGTTACGGGAATATCTGAGAAGCAGATATTTGCTGATAGTTCCAGGTTTTAAAATCCTTATCCATTCTTCTTTCAGATTTGGAATGACTACAAATTGCGATGGGATCCCAGAGAGTATGATGGCATTGAATTTCTTCGGGTACCAGCAGATAAAATTTGGAAACCAGATATTGTCTTGTATAATAAGTATGAGTAATACTTTTCCATTTTACCCTTTCTCTCAAAAGTATCATCTTGCAGTGTCCATGAAAGACATTTTACTTTCATGGTAATTTTCTTTTCTTTGCCTCATTTATCTTTCTAGTGCTGTGGGAGACTTTCAAGTTGAAGGCAAGACCAAAGCCCTCCTTCGCTATGACGGAATGATCACCTGGACCCCACCAGCTATTTTTAAAAGCTCCTGTCCTATGGATATTACCTTTTTCCCATTTGATCATCAGAACTGTTCGCTGAAATTTGGCTCATGGACCTATGACAAAGCCAAAATTGATCTTCTGATCATTGGATCCAAAGTAGATATGAATGACTTTTGGGAAAACAGTGAATGGGAAATAGTTGATGCTTCTGGCTACAAACATGACATCAAGTATAACTGCTGTGAAGAAATCTACACAGACATAACATATTCCTTTTACATTCGAAGGTTGCCAATGTTTTACACTATAAATCTGATAATTCCCTGCCTCTTCATTTCATTCCTGACTGTGTTAGTTTTTTACCTGCCCTCTGACTGTGGTGAGAAAGTGACTCTTTGCATTTCTGTGCTCCTTTCTTTGACTGTATTTTTACTGGTGATCACAGAAACAATCCCATCCACCTCTTTAGTAATTCCCCTCGTAGGTGAATATTTACTCTTCACTATGATATTTGTGACTCTGTCAATTGTCATCACAGTGTTTGTCCTGAATATACATTACAGGACTCCAACCACACACACAATGCCCAAATGGGTAAAAACTGTCTTTCTTAGCCTGCTCCCCAAAGTCCTGTTGATGCAGAGGCCACTAGAACTGCAGAAAAAAAATGCCTCCAGAAAATCCAAGACAGGATCAGCCGAAACATCAGGCAAGTCAAAGCACAGCAAACACAAAGGTACCAAATTACACAAAGAGCAGCAATGCAGTCACTGTGATAAGGCAACTGAACTCCCTACCACCAAAAGAAGACGACTGAGCCATCAGTCACTGAAATGGATGGCAGACCACATGGAGTACTCCCCAGAAGTGAAGGATGTCATTAGCAGCGTTCAATTCATCGCAGAGAACATGAGGTCTCAAAATGAAACCAAAGAGGTAAGGGAGATAACCACTCAGCTGGGCATGGGACCACACTCCTGGCAAGTGAAAACAACCTAGGAGGGACGGCCAGAGGATCTGGAGTTGTGTCGAGAGAAGAAAATTTTGAGACCTGTGAATGGGTCTCAAAGGGAGGAGATAAAATATCCATTGGGGATGGAACAAGAAAAGTGATCTCATCTGTTCTTCCTCTATCTCCAGTGGATAATTTAAGCAGCAAGACAGTTTTAGATTTGACATGAGGCTCACCCTTCAAAGGACAAGGAGAGAAATGTCAGCCTGAGGAATGAACTTTGATCAGCAGTGGTTCAGGTAGTGTTGATCCTGCCATGGGGCAGAGGATAAACTAGTCAAGACCTTTCAAGGTCTCTTACAATCCTTCTTCTGTAGATCCTCAGAAGCAACCCTCTTCCACTGCTCACCAACTGCTCAGCCCTGGTAAACAGAGACATCTCAATGCTAAGCATACTGTTTGCCAATCAGGGTGCTTTTCTCTGTTAGTAATGGAACAAGAAAATTTGGGAACTGCCTTTTAAAGAACAGGGCTTGTCTAGCAGCACAGTAAGTTCACCTGGACAAGAACTAGTCTTGGCCAGTGATAAATCTGGTAAAGATATTTCTTTCAGAATGTTGTTGTCTGTACTTTGTTTCAGTCTGGTGTGTTCTGTTTTTTTACAGTGATTTGACTAATTTGGCTTCAGCAATACAGTATTTTCCGCCATGACACATATTCATTGAAATAAAAGTTGAGTTATGGGGGAAGATAGCTCAATAAAAACAGATTAAAAAAAAGAGAGATGGGGGTTTAAAAATGAGACTTGGCATTTGAACTAATGGATTTGCTTGTATGAGGTTATAAAACTTTCATCCTAACTGGGATTACTGTCATAGAAAATGATGCATGTTGGAATTTAGAGAATTCTGGTGCCATGTCCTCAGGTGTAAACACAAGCAACTAAAAGCAGCTCCAAAAAAGATTATCTGAAATCCCCCCACACCGAAGCCTCTCCGACACTTCAAGATGTTTTCTAAAAGTGTTTAGAACCTAATGAAATATTTATCTTTGATCTGTCATGAAATGTTTGCTTTGGGTTTTGAAGTTCTTTAAATGCTCTAAGATGGAAAAATCCATTTAAAAATTAAATACTGCTGTATTTGTATTGAAAGACAAATACTTTTTCAGGGAAACGTTGAGAGCTATTCTTTCTATCAGAATATTTTGTCAAAATCAGCTCAAAATTCATGCTGCAACCCCATTCATGCAACTCAAAAATTGCTTTTTTTCCCCTTATTTATGTCCTGCAGAAGAAGTTTCATCTGAAAATGAAGTCCATAACTTTCTGAATAAAGGGTTACATTTAAGGCCTCGTGACTGAATTCATAGGATGAGCGGATAATACATGCCAGCCCAAAGCAAAAGACAGGAATTTATCAGCACAGAGGAGGATGGGGATTGAGTGGAGCCTTACTTAGTAACTATGCCCTTAATGTTTAGCTTGACCCCAACATTTTAGCCCTACTGTCACTTGACACACCAGCTGCCCAAAACATAGCCATGTGCTGTACTCATCTGATTTCTCCAATGCACTCCAAAAAAGAAGAGGCCTTGCGCGAAGCAGTCTGAATAACATGCTGCCTTGATTATAGAGCTTATTCCATTGCCAGTTTTGCTGATTTGCATTTTGCAAATCTCTCCTGCCACATGAAATTGTATTCTTAGTCTGGAGTGTGCGTCAGCAGCTCTGTATCTTGCCTTTCAAAACGTACTAGAGATGGGAAGCAGGATTTTTCATTTGAGAAATTTTTTCTCAGGCAATCACTGAGGAAATTATTCTGCAGGCAGCTTCTACCAGACATACAAAGCCATATGCATGATATCATGCACTAGTCCTGTATAAATAAAAGCCCTTTGAAAATTGTGGAAACATTTAAAGCAGCTGGAGTTCATGCTGCATTTTCTTTCACAAAAAGCACAGCAGCAGCCTCTTGGAGGAAAATATCAAGAAATTGTGAAAACAAGTGGAAGATCCCTCAGCAAATATCTCTTAACCAGTCACTAATTTTATGTGAGTGAATGTTTTGATGCAGTGGTCCTTGTATTTAGGTACAGTTTAAAGGACAGAAACTTCATTGAATGTGGTTCTAAGATATATTTCTCAGACATGCAAAATCCACCCTGGCCTGCTTAGCACATGACACCGTGGTTTGCTCGGTTGAGGCCCGTGCTTTGGTGTAGTCCACATGTCCAGCTGCCCAGTTTGCCGAAATCAGTGGGGCTTGATAGAGTGTCACTGTGGCAAATCAGGCCAAAATAGCGAACCGTCTCTTGTGCGGGGTGTTAGGATAAACCCTTTGACAGGGTCTAGTGATGTGCAGCTATGGTGATTCTGCCTGCTGTTAAACCGCCCCACTCGGCACCCACCACGTGATCAGGTCCTATTTGTTAATGTCAGCGTCGCGGCCATAGCTTGCCAACAGATTTGAATATTTAGAAAAATTCAGCAGACTAGGATGGTGTTGAATGTTCTCAGCCAAAAGTGCTAAATACTGTTAGAAAATCAGCCCCCTCTAAAAACACTTGAAAAATACAGCAACTATAAGCACAACAAGCAACATTCTTGACTGCACGTATGTTCTTCCTCACATTCAAAAGCACAAGGGACATTTCTGCTGCATAATGTCAACTCGCAGTTGCATGTTACATTACATGTACTTTATCCTTTCCTTTTTTTTTTCTCTTGCAGGTGGAAGATGATTGGAAATACGTAGCTATGGTGATAGATAGAGTATTTCTCTGGGTATTTATAATCCTTTGTGTGTTTGGGACAGCAGGGCTCTTTATCCAGCCTCTAATAGCAGATATATAACTTGATCCACTGCTTTTTATGCACTTTTGTTCTTTTTCCTTTTTCGGTTCGGAACTGTCCCCTGTATTTCTGTCCTTTTACATAACCCTTCTGCTCATCGTCCCCTCAGCACCCAGCCACAGAGGAAAGAAGAAAGAGAGGGAAGGGTCCTCTGGGAAAGAAAACAACCCAAAACAGAATGAGAAGAGGACTGAAAATAGGAGATGAGCATGTGGTACTTCTACAGCAGAATGCCTGGGATTTTTAGAGTGCCTTCCTGTCTTTTTCTCAGTGAGATAAGCAAGAACAATCACACTGAGGATCACAGGAGCAGATTGAAGTTATTGAGCTTTTCTCTTGGTTTCAGTACAGGGGGCTATTGGGACAGTTCAGGCACTTCTGAGTGCATTGCCCAAAGAGGACTCTACCTGGTTTCATTTTTCTCTCCTGATCAGAGCTCTTCCTCACCTTTGAGTTAATTTACGTTTCCTCTCTCTTTTTCTCCTTGTACAATAGCTAGCCTTTGGTATGGTACTTAGATGAAGTACCACAGTCCTACTGACTGGACCAATGCTTTTTGTAGTGCTCTTGTGTCAGGGCAAACAATCAAAACAATCCATTGACCCTGTAACATTTTCAATGCAATCTAAAATAAGGGGACCTCATCTTCTGCAATATGTGCACACAAATGAGGGTCCCAGATCAACAAAGCACATGTTTACATTTATATTTGAAGTCAGACAGGTCTTAAGCACTTAATCATAGTTGAAGACAAACTGAGTATTTTGCACTGCATGTTGCCCTGCTGACATCATTTGAAGCACCCTAGAGTCACCAAAGAGGAATAACCTGGATGCACTATGGAAAACAAGAAAAGAACTGAACTATCGTCTGGTTACCATGTAAGGCGTCCACATTTGAAACCTACATGATTCTAAGACATTTAAAAACTAGTTCATCTGCCACGTAACTTTGCAGGTGACCAAAGTCTCCTTTACTTCCTGATACTGAATACCAAGACCTTGGTGATCTCCAGTAGGATTTGCAAGGCACATTTCTCTTGTCAGGTTAACAGCGGTCCCAGTCCACAGGTTCTGCTCTGAAAACTCTTGCTTGCTCATGCTGAGACATAACCCTAACAGGGAAGGGGTTTTCCGTCTCATCACAGACAGAATTGGCTTGACAGGATTGGATTGATCTGAGTTTTCCTGTGTTTTTAAAACCCAAGACCAACATGGATTACACACATCCCAGCAGGAGAAGGCTGGCAATTATGAATCCAATGCAAAGCTAGGCACCTTGGTCCAATCAGCTCTGCAGTAATTTTCTGTTTGCTGACTCCCCATGGGTCAGTGCTGTGTATGCAAACCTGTCACTGTAGGAACACTTCCTCTGGGGCTGAGGTTGCTGCTGTGTAACCAGGTTCCCGGCACTAGTGCGCTTAGTCCTGAAACACTTTGTAAATGTGCACCTGATGTTGTTTCTATACTATATGTACAGTTTACCCTCGGGTCCGTTGTCTTTTTAGATTCATGTTGGTTTTGTGCTGAAGTATCCTTCTCTAAAAGGCATCGTTCCAACTAAAGCAAACGGCTTCAAGAGTAAAAAGCCCTTATAGGAGTCTTAGAGGAGTCTCTAAATTTAATTGTACAGTGTCAGTGCAGTGTTTTCAATGTCTGCCACGTGTCAGTCTCTGCTTTGACCATCACCAGTCCTTGGAAAGTATGACACTCTGTTTTTGAAGTCCCTGACTGGCCTTTTACTCTTTTTGATGCTCCATAATAAAGAGAATAGAACTGAATAAATGTATACATTGGAGATAAAGGTGGAATGACAAGAATATAACTGTCTTAATCCAGTAGTTGAAATGTGTAATGTCATGTTTTTCTACAAGAAACCCATATTTTCTGTAATCCCCCTGGATATTTCATAATTATGTAGTGACTGACAGACAGATGTATGAACAAGCATGGATTGTTTTGTCAGCCTGTCAATTAAATATCATTCCTGGGATATACCTTCTTGAAGAATTCCTAATTTTTAAAAAACTCCCTGCTGTGCAATATGTTTAGAGGTGCTACTAATTGACCTTTGCTATCCTGGCTCTTTAATCAGGAAAGATGGGAGGGGAAAGAGAGGGAATTTGAAGAGAAGAGCTGCATTCTGAGCCTGAAATTTTCATTTCTACAGGAAAGACATCTGACTGCCAGCCTTCACTGTTGCAGTCTATGACGGTACAATTAATATTGTGGCTGAAGGTGTACTGCATCGGTGTCTTAGGCATGACAGCCACTACCCCACAACCAGTAAACTGACTTTAGCAAAATCCTTGGCTTTTTGTCAAATCATTCACAACTGTACAGCTCCTCGTCTCCAGTTAGAAGGACTCCATGCCACAGCACCAGCTCCCTGTCTTTGTCATTTACAGTACTACACATCTCCCTATCTTGCCTCTAGACCTCAAACACAGGGTTTAGACAGTTCATTAGCCTGGTATCCTAAGAAAGTAAGATTTACAAAGTCATATTCTGTGTCCTTCTGAGTGTACTATTTCCCCTTCCTTCCCCCTACCCAGTATCTTCTGGATCCTTCATTTGCCATTTTCAGATGTGTTTGGCACATTCAAGACTGGGAACCTTGCGTAATCCTGTCAGCTTTGTGAAAGTAGTTGACTGAATAGAGAGAGTGGAAGTGGGGGATGCAATAAGCTTCTCACCTTGGAAAAAGATGCAGTAGGGGCCCACCTCTGAGCAGACATGGAAAAACCCCCACAAAAGTGACATTTTTGCTTGTCCCAACTCTTGTTGGGGATCTTGTAACTGAAATACCAAGAAAGGTTTCAACCAGAGCTGACGCCATCCCAGACACTGAGTTGGGTCGCACACCGTGCCCAGACACAGGAAAAGTATCCGTGTTCATTGCAGGGCACACAGCGTGGTGTGTCTGTTCTCACCCCATCAGCTCCAAAACCACATCAGCAACACCGCTTATTATATGTCCCAGTGATAAGTGTAGCACTATCAGCAAGAAATCTCCTTTCCTTGAGAGTGATGGCATCTATTAATTAATTTTAAAAGCACAGAAGCAATGCAGCAGCTCGACCAGCTCATTACATTCCCCTCCCAAGGGAGAAAATCTTTCCACTTCCCCCCCTGTAAAAGGCCCAGAGGATTTTGTCTTATTTGTCTCTTGGTGAATGGGTGATACACATGGTCCTGCCAAGCAGTGCCAAGGCCCGTGCAAACAAGTGCTCAGAAATCAAGGCAGTGTTGAGGCAGTAGGAAAGCAGAGGGTTGATGTTTTTTTAAGAACATTTGCAATTTGCAATGTTGTCATCCCCAGGCAGAGCACATGGAGCAGAGGGAAGGAGCCCATCAGAGGACTGTCTGCCCAAATATCCCCCCTAATTGTGCTTTTTAGTGGCAGGCCAGGCTGTGGGACATGCTTAGTGCATTTGTGGGCCAGCAGCAGAAAGATTCAGGGAAGTTCAGAAACAGTCGGCACAAGGCAAGTAATGAATAGTGAGACTACAGATATAGCAGTCCCAGATGCAATGCTAGGAAGGCCATAGGCCAAAAGTGCAGTGTCCATACATCTCCCACTCAAAGGACCTCAGCCCTGCTGACCTTTACCAGCATAAGCCAGAAAAAGCAGCTTGGCATCAGACACAGCCATGTGAGACGCAGACACGTGTTGCCTGTGGGTGGGCAACTGAAATGTCGCAAGGTGAGGCTGGGACCATCTGCCAGCTAAACACCTGAAGCACTTGCCCAGTAGAGGAGTTTGTCATCTGTCATGGCTAACAGGCAGCCCCCTGGCAGCAGTGCTCAGAGGGAAAACTTACCATTAATTGATTTCAAGAGTCTGTAAATGCTGGAAAGAAGAGCTTCCCAGCTGTTTTCCTATGGATATTTCACGGTACTGGCCAGGGGAACAAACTGACTCAAACAAAGCTAGAAGAGGTGAGCAGCTGGTAGTAAGGTCAACATGTAAGCATTTTATACTAGAGTCTTCTGTCAAGACAACTATCTATATATGCTAAACTAAATGGGTGTCTTCTAGGTTCCTGCAATTACCAGACCTGAATGCTCCCTCCTCAAACTCACAGACAGAGCTAAAAAGTTATGAGGACTTTCCAAGAATGTGACAACCCGTCTATTTGAATAGTTTTGAGACAAGGCTTTTAAAATGGGCTGCAGTGTAGGCTTTGTTGACAACAAAACAACAACAAAGCCCAGCATATGAGCACTCTCACCCCAGGAATCATTACTAAATACATCTTTATTAATAATGATTGCACAAGTGAACAGAACTTTCTGCAGTGACACAACAAGATGGGATGATATTAACTCACAGAGGTCTGGTGTGCACACATAAGCCGAGCACAAGAATACCAGCTTGTATTTTTAACACCTTCTAATCTCCATCCCTAGGGAGAAAGTTTCAAGGCTAGCTAAAGATTTAACACCAGATTCACACTTAGGTTGTCAAGAATTGGATCTCCAAATCCCCTGCTAGCCTTGAAAACATCTGCAAATTCTGAATGGGATTTTCTAAAACACTCCATGTTGACAAATCACTGCCCCAGCAAAAGTGGTAACAGCTTCCCCTGTGTGTTTTCTATCAGGTCTCATTTACACTTTTAAGAGCTGTTTCTAATCATGCAGAAGAATGGATCAAAGGAATGAAATTCTGAATTGCTTGGGAAACATGAACAAGCCAAAACACAAAAATGTGTCTTCCTGGTAGCCAGCCCACCCCACAGCTCTGAGGAGAAACTCCTCTTCTGCACCAACCACAAGTTTCATTTGCCGAAAGCGATGTCTGCAGCTTCCCTCCAACTGAACTGTTTAGGAAGATCCCTGCTGCCTTGCGGAGTAGCATAGCCACCTTTCTCCATGCAATATGCCTGAGTTGATCTTCCGCTTCCAGTTGTCTTGTGAACAAGCAGGTGCAGGAATCATAGTTTCTAAGTGCGGAGTGTGGGGAAAATCCTTATTTGTTCAGCCTTCTGGTTTGTTACAAAGCAGCAGGCAAAATTGCAAATAATAATGAAAAGTGGGTAACACCTTGTAGCTTTCTGATGGCCAAGAGGAGAGGCGAAGTGCGCATGCCATAAAGGCTGGTAGCAGCTGGGCAGAGTGGTAAGTTCTGCCACTGTCGAGCTTATCCTGCAGCTAGGTGAGGACACGGAGTCAAGGTTTCAAACATCCCATCTGAAAGGTATTTGTACTTTTTCTGACACACATGCTGTGCCACTGCCAGTTCTGACACATACACAAAGTGATCTGTAGCGCTTTTGTGGTTTTTACTTGGAAACGTAGATAAACTGAGTACTGATTTGTGTTCCTAATACAACTTCTTTCATAAAGTAGCATTTTAACTGACAGATCTGTATTTTAAGTATAATTTTTGTGCCAGAAGTACTATTTCCAATATTAACTATTAATCTTGGCTTTTATTTTAATATAACCATGCTACTAGTAAAATACTTATAACCCAATTGTGCAACCCCAATTTACTTTAGGACTCGTCTGCACACGAAGCCTTTCTTTGATCTCAGCCAAATCTGTAACTGGTAGAGCCATATGAAGATAGAAAGCACTAGCCAATGCCCACTGTTACCATCACCTTCCCTCGTTCTTGCTGTTGCTTTCCACCCTGTACAATAGAGACCAAGCTGAAAGGCACCACCATCCCTTGGCATTGCACTTGTATGCTACTGTGGGAACATTTTCTACAAGGTGCTGTTCAGCCACATCTGTAACGCAGGGGTAAAGATGAGAACTGAACCCGTCACTGACACCACCAGAAACAACCACAGGAAGATGCGATCCAGGACTTGAGCTACAAATTTCCAGTCTTGGACAACCTGGGAAGGAGAGAGGGAGAACAAACAGAAACAGTAATGAGCCCAGTACTTTGTTGATACTGCTACATATATTTCAGCTCCAAAAGCCTGCGTTTGAAATTAGAAGTTTGTAGCTTGCTGTATCCTAAAACTGACATGGATCACCTTTTCAGTACCCACAGCCGCAAGTCACTCAAAACACCAGAACATTTCCATAGTTTTACACACATGGTAATCAGACTTCTTTCAGCCTGTGCAAAAGCTTTTAGCTAAGTGCATATCTGGAAGTTTACAGACTCAAGCTTGAAGATCGCTTCATAATGAACTGGGTTTCTTTCCACAGAACTGCATTTCCCTTGGAGTGCCAGGACCTGGCTCTAGCACAGCACTTCGACGCAAACATTGCTTCCAGTAGAAGTGGTCCCATTGGCTTGTGTTTGCTTAAGTGCTCTGTTGGCTCAGACTGTGTGCATTCAGGAGGGGAATTTTGCATTGTGAGTACCGGCACAACCCTGCACACACAAAAGAGCTATTTATAAAAGCAATTCAAGGGACTTTTTTTATGAAAAATTATTTCAACTTCAAACAGAAGGCTTCGGTCTTGGGCACTATACACTCAGATAATGCATTTCCAATTTGCTCATCATCTTTCTGCTGAAGTCCTCTCAGCATAGTTTGAACAAAGCCCTGGCTTTTGCCAGGAGGGTGCTAACAGAAATTTTTCTCTTTCCGTATGCTGCTAGGTGCATTGCTTTACTGTCCTACCCTCGCATGAGATGCACACAGTAATTTTCTATGGTAATAGCCAGGTGGATTGTTGGGAGGAAGAGAAAGGTGGTGGTTAGGGTCTAATCTGAAGAGATGTTAGTGAAAATCTGGAAGACCTCCACTCGAAACAGCAGCTATACTGTGTATTGTTACTGGGAGGCCAGGACTCCCTGCAGTTGCAGACCTAGCAACTGCCGTAGAGCCTGCCTGTAAGTGTTGTGAAACTTACAATGTCAGTTCAAGGGTTTTCCAGATTCTTATCTACAACTAACTTAAGCAGGACAAGGTTATTCAAATATTCCCAAAACAGGAATCCCTCCAGGTGAGGCTGCTGTAGCTTCTTGCGTCTGTCAAGACGCAGGGACTCTCAGAGCTCAATACAATTCTCCTTGAAGCAATGCATTTTCCCGAAAACCATATTATCTATTAAGCAGGGGGAGTTCCCAGGACATGTCTCAGATGCGCGCAGGAGGAAGAGGCAAAGGGAAAGGCACACAGAAAAGGTTAGAGCTTGGAAGCCATTGCTGTAAAGGAAACTGTGATACCCCTTGCCCTCCCTTCACCTACCTGTCTGATGAAATGTTCCTTTTTAACATGCCTGGAAATGTATCGAATGGAGTCGGCTGCCTTTTCCAGAAAGGCAATAACAATTTTCTCTCCATCTTTTGCTTGCCCATGTTTCTGCTTCCCCAGGAACTTTGATTTCAAGGCAGTTTCCTTTTCTTCAGTCTCTGAGAAGGAGTAACGATCTACGTGGCCCTTCATGCAGAGCAGCCGAGGCAACTTTTGGAGGAAGAGTCTTTTAACCCAGGGAGCCATGGGATGGTAAGTTGCTGATGAGCGGTGGTGGACGTTGATAACAAACACAGTCACGATGATAGAGAGGGTCACAAAAATCATGATGAACAGAAGATACTCACCAATCAGAGGGATGACTTTGGAAGAAGAAGGGATTATTTCCTCAATCACTAAAAGGAAAACAGTGAGGGAGACTAGAACTGATGTAGACAACGAAAGCTTTTCTCCTTCATCTGAAGGAAGATAAAACACCAGGACAGTTAGAAAAGACAATCCCAGGCAAGGGATTATTAAGAAAAGAGTGTAAAACAGTGGAAGGCGTCTCAACACAAAGGAGTAAGTGACAAACGGGTAAGAGTACAGCCCATCCTTCCTGTTGCCTTTCATACCTTTGGCGTTTAAGATCTCCCACTCCCCATTATCAAAGAAGTCTTTCCTGTCTACATTTTCATCCACTAAAATCAAGTCCACCATACTGCCATCATATGTCCACGACCCAAACTTCATGGAGCAGTTCTGCCTGTCGAAGGGGAAGAAGGTCACGTCCATCGTGCAGGAGCTCTTATAACTAGCTGGTGGCGTCCAGGTCACCACTCCATTGTACTTCACTATGACTTTGGTCATCAGGGATCCTTCAAAACGTCCATCAGCACTGGAAGTTGGACAAGAAGAAACAGTAACAAGTTCAGGACTACACTTGCCCCAGTCCTACTCCCTCCCTGGAGCACAAGGGAAGCCAACACTCATACTGCCTTCTGACAGCATGTGCAGGCTTCGTGGTGGCAGACACACCTTGCCCAAGCTCTGTCCTAAACCCAGAGCAAGGAGACATGCTACTCACTTTTCAAACAAAACGATGTCGGGAAGCCACAGGGACTCAGAGGGGACACGGATGGCGGTGATCCCACCATATTCCTCTGGATTCCAGGAGAGCTTGTGGTCGATCCACTCCTGTGGACAAGCCAGCAGAGTCCTCTGCCCATTCGTACACAACAGCCTCCTTCCTCCTCCCACCTCCTGCCTTAGAGGGTCTGCATTGCACAGCACAACGGGCAGAGCTTGGTGTAAGGCTGATCAGCTGCAGCGAAGATGCCAGGCAAGTGCGGCTGGGAGATATTAATCCCCACCAGCACTGCTCCTCCAGCCACAGGTGGGCCCCAGCACCCCATCCCCTTGCAGGCAACCCCAAGGCAGGCACTCCTGGAGAGCACTTGACTCTCGCTTCCCTCACCACCCTACCCAGCTCACCTGGGGGTAGTCCAGAAGGAAGGAGCCACTTCCCTTGGGTATGGCACTTCTTCTTCCCTCTGAGAACCAGCTCCTGGTGGTTTTGGCTGGCAGTGACTCCATAGAAGAGCCAGCTGGCATGGCTACTACTACACAAGTGAGAGAGGTCGCCTTCAATTACTTTTCAGTGGAAACCTAGCTTTTTTTTCAATGAACGGAATACAACTCCTAATGTCTGCACACTGTCCTTGCAAATGAAATACTTGTTCTTTCATCAGAGAGACTTGCACACTGTTGCAGGAAAAAATAATATTACTCTATTGTAAAGCATTTGGTTACAATCCTGAAGAGGTAACACTAAAGAAGCAAAAGCAGGGGGGAGTCCTCTCAATTTTCACCATGCTGAACTCCAGGATAATTTTTCTCTCCTCTTTTTGCTTTCAGAGGGGAGATCCTAGAAAAGTGACTTTATCAACCTGGAGATTTCCACAGAGATGTAGTGGAAAAACAGTTCTCTGCTATTATTGATGAGGGCTTTCACTTGCCCATGGGAATAGCAGTGAGAGGAAGCAAGAGCTGTAGACTGTGGTCAATACCAAGAAGCGGAAGATGAACCACTTTCCATTAAGCTCCAGCACTAGGAGCTCCCCAGGGATGTCAGGGCCTCAGCCTTCTCTGGGCAATTTCCTCCATGACTTAAGGACGAACAAAAAAGCGATATTCTCTGCTACTTCTTGCACTGTATTGTTCCCATCTCACTGAGAATCATAGAAACATAGAATTGTTTAGGTTCTAAAAGACCTTTAAGATCATTGAGTGCAACTGTTAGCCTAGCACTGCCAAGTCCACCACTAGCCCATGTCCTACACCACACCTACACGTCTTTTAAATACCTCCAGGGACAGTGACTCAACCACTTCTGTTCCTTGTAGTTTTCACAGCTATACCTACAGACAGTTCCTACTACAGTCCTTTACAGTGTGACAGCAACTCAGAGCCTCAGTAGAGACCTAAACACAGACAGTGAGAACAAGTGTCTTCCTCCTCCAGGTTCAGGGAAGGGATGGTGCCCAAGGTTATGGGCAGGTGGCTGGTAGACCCCCTTCTAAAATCTGTCCCAAGGCACAAGCAAAGGAGGCAGTTGCCCAGGAAGGTACTATAGCAGGATTAATGGCCCCACTACCTGCACCAGAAGATATATGGGCCCACTCTCTGAACTGCCCAAATGGCTGGCGTCAGCTATCAGGCACAGCCCTCCACCCCTGGCTCCTTCTGCTGCTGAAGGAGGAACGGGAGCTCTTCAGGTGTGGAAGGAGAAGAGGGAACATTGCTGCTCTTCGCCTCAGCAGCAAGGACAAAGCACACCACTTTTAGCGTGAAGTTTTTTTTGTGGATGGGTATCTACCAGATGTTTCCAGCAGCCTGGGCTGTTAGGTGGGCACAAACTCATGTGTGTCCTGGACACCTCCTGTAACAGGTGCAAGAGGGCTTAGGCTGGAAACATACCTGTTATGCAAGGGGATAGTCAGGGCTGACAGCAGCAGCCAACACAGTCAGCTCGTAGCCTGCATTAACACAACAGAAGAAAATACCCTGTGAGCCGTCTGGAGATATAATCATCCCTCAGGGGTTGAATTGAAGCAGCCCCTTGGCCTGGGTTATTTGCTGCGTCTGTAATACTCCTCCCTCCCCCCTGCTCTGCATTGATTTCTCTCCCACCTAAAATGCTCTTTTATGTCCGCAAGGCAAATGGTTGCGTGTCTTCTTACTAGAGCAGAAAATAGATTGTGTGCAGACTTTGAAGATGAGCAGTTTAAAACGGGAATCTCCCTATGGGCTATGCTGACACGAACAGTAGCAGCAGATGCAAAAGGCCCTTTCTTCTCCCTTTCTAGCATGCTGCTCCGGACCCTCCCATAGCTCTCCCCTTCCTCCAGTTCTGCCAAATTCCCGTCTATGGGCTGTCACTCAAGTGCTTAAGACACAGAAAGAGGACCAAGAAACACTGGATCCAGAATCTCAACCCTTGCTAGTAGACTCCAGAGCTTGCTCGAACCCAGATACTTTCTCAGTAACCACAGAAATCTGCTTTGCACCTTGTGTGTCTGCCTGTGTGCGTATAATCCAGTCCCACCATCTTGAGCATCTGGATGCTTGAGGTAAAAAAAAAAAACAGGACCCCAAACAGAAAACCCTTGGATTTAATCTTTGCTCACCTAAGAAAAGCCAAACTCTTGCAGAGAAATGAGAACTGATTCCGTCAGGGTGAGGACCAGACTTCCCTGACCTCTCCAGCTTGTTTCAGTGTTTTTCACTTCACCCAAAACAAAAAAATATTTTAACTCTGCTTAGTTTTATGGACCTTTCCCTACATGTTCTGCTTATGCACTCTAATAATCCCCCAAACACTGTATTGCACATGAGACCAGTTCACACCGAGCCTACAGGAATTCATGACTACCAAAGCAGGGACACCTGGGTCAGGCCACAGGTATTTAGTGCTCAGCCTGACCTCCTGAGGGCATCTGCACGTGTGAAAATCAGAGCGTGTGTCTCACTTATTTTCTGCTCCCTTTGCATTTCATTTAATGTTGGGCTTGATGTTCTCAGCCCTGTAGATGGAGAAGGGGTACTAGAAATGGCAACAGCTAGTGAGGCCCCAGCTCAGCAATTCTGAAAATCACAGTGCTGAGTTACCCTAGGGAGCTGCCTTGGCTAAAATCTGAGCACAGTCTCCAAAGGCCTCCAGAGAATTCAGCATATCTGCAGTGCAGACTCCTGGGTAGGTCATTCTTTTAGCCACAGCATGAAGCAGAAGGATCTGATAAAGTGGCTTCCCCTTCATCCCTGTCCTCCCCCATACCCAGGAGGCAATGAGTGGATGATGGCATGTCTCTACCTCCTGCAGCATCCTTGGAGTAACCTGCAGCAGAACCTGATTTCCCACTGCAGAAGTGGTGACACAGGCCCCACAAGAAGGAGGTGGTCAGACCCAGGAATCTTCTGTCAAAGAGTGCAAAAGGCTGTAAAATCTTTCTGAGGACACTTACAGGAACAGAGAGAATGAGGAGGGTGAAGTGGGCTGATGTTACACCTGCTCTCAGCAGTTGGATTCAGATCAGCAGCAAATTTCCCCAGCAAAAGGGGAAATTCCAGTCCTCACTGCAGCGAGGGGAAGCCTGAGCTTCTCCGTCTTCAAGGGAAAGACCATCTTTGCATATGCATATGCATATAATGTCCATATGGCCTTTAGGGGTCCTGCTCCACCCAGAAGCTCACACTCACTGAAGCACTACAGGTACCAGATTGGGAACAAAAATCGAGCTGCATTTCTCCTCCACCAGCCCAGCGACCCCTGGTAAACACTTCCCATGGCATTGTTTCAAGTGCGGCTTGTGTTTTATGTCCTCTGCCTAGGATCAGCTGACATGTTTATAGATAGTCACATGGCTGAGAGACTTAAAATAATTGTCACAAGGTCAGTAAAGTGGTGCAATGTAATCTAAACCAAATGCAGTGTTCTTCAGGAGTGAAGAAGAAAAGAAACCTAACAGTTCAACTTGCGCCTTTCCCCCGTTTGTATAAATTATTGTCACTTGCAGAAAAAAATTATGTTAGAAAGATCTGATTAAGTTCCCACAGATTTTAATTTTGGGGGGAGTAATATGCTGGCCTTTTCTTTCTCTTTACTTATGCTGAAGAAGAAATCTATCCAAGGCACCACTCATAGCATGGGCAAGAGAGACAGTACTTGGGTGACCTCTGAGACAGGATAGTCCCACAGGGCACACACAGCATCCCAGGGGCAGCCACTGCAGTATCAGGAGATGTTTCTTCCCTGAAATACAGCTGGGCTGAGCACACAGCTGCGGTGCAGACTAGGAGAAAAGGGTACTCTATTTCCTAAAGGCCCACCTGCCTGCCTTTCTACTTCTTTATGCATTTGCTGAAGTGAGAGGAGGAAAATAAAAACGTCAGGCAAGATAACACGGTGCTGGTTTTTTCTGACCACTTGGAGTCATGGAAGGGGATGGATGTCGCAGTGGGCAGCAGGCTGGGATGGCCACGCAGCTCAGCAGCCCCACACTGAAAGGGGACGTCTGATTTGGTCTAATTTACCTGCTTCAGCCACACGTTAGTCGTCATCAGCTGATTCTTCTCATCCTAGGGTAACACAAGGTAGAGAGGGTTGCAGTACCAACACAGACAGCAGAAACAGACCCTACGCCTGCTGAGTCCAACCCTGTGTCAAGCAGAGGAGATCCCTATGGTCCTGTTTCCTCATAGGACTGGGCTTTTTAGTCACTGTTGGGGGAAGTGAACTGACTTTCTAGGTGCTGTCCCTGCTCTCACTGGGAGCTCCTGAGGCTGGAAAACCAAGGTCTGGCATTTCACAGTAGCCCAAAGGAATCAGAAGCCAAAGTGAAAGGTGGCAGCAGGGCTCAGCCAGCAAGCGGGGTCAGGACACACGTGGTTGTGGGATGGCTCATCTCCCCACTCTGCTCAGCCTAGAGTGAGTTTGGGAAGATATAAGCTGAAACATTGTCCTAAATATGTAAATAAAGCACAAAATTAGAGTCTGCCTTCCATGACACAACGGGATGCTGCCAGGGGTGGGGGGATGCCAGGAGCAAACTGTTGTGTGAGTACCTCTGGGCCCTGTGCAAATTCCACTGGGCATTGCAGTGATGGAGGGGAAAGGGAAGGCAAACTTTCTACATGGGAAAAAACATGGGATTGTCTGTTTTGCCTCTAGTGTCTTATCTGAGTGGCCAGCTGAGTCATGATACAAGCTGCCTTTGGCCTGGGTACAAGCTTGCTTAGAGCGAGCAACGTCCAAACAACTCTACCCTTCCTCACATCTGTCTTGTAGCTGCCTTGTCATTAACCTGCAAATGAAGTCACCAGGGACTGTCTGGCATGGACTGTTTGGTTAACACCTGATGCAATGAGGCCTTATTCGCTGAGAACAGCAGGGAAAAATGGACCTTCAGGTTTGCTGCAAAATAAACGAGTATTATGGCTCATTCTGTGCGTGGGACAGGAGGTCATATTGCCAGCATTGCATCGCACTCGGCGTTTTGTTGCCTGATCTTCACTTTGCATTTCATGTGTCAGGAGGCAAATGCCAATGGCATCACCAGCCCTCCGAGGTGGATGCACAGCAGTCTATAAAAGAAGGGATGTTTTACCAAGCCAAACACAGCACTTACCACATCCACAAGCTGTGATATCTTTAATCCAAAAAGGACTTTGATGGTGTCGTTGGAGTTTTCCACAGGGCGGACCCATTTCTGATAGCCTTGAAATAAGTGCTTGAGGAGCGCGTCCTCATTTTCAGCAATTGAACTGAAGGCAGCCACATCTGGAAAAGAGCAACAGAGAGTGGGGGAGTGCTGGAAAGCAGATGTGGAGAATGGCACGACCTGAAGAAGTGAGGCAGAGTGATGATGTGAGACAAATTCGCCTCTGGGTAGCTCTTGTCAGTAAAATCTGTAAGAATTCAGATGCACAGACTCTCAGCAGAGCCAGGGCGAGAAGAGGGGAAGGCAAGACAGCCCAAGCCCAACTCACACACACAAAAAAATCATCAGACCAGAGCAATGATGACTTTGTACTAGATTTCTGTTTTCTGTGGCCTTTTTGTCTAGAGTCAACATACTTGCTCAGTCTTTCTTCTTTATTATTCTTTAGTAGATCTGCAGGCTCAAAGAATCAGTTGCTCCATTTCACTCTTGAGTAGTAAATACCCAGCCTAATAAATGCTACTCTGAGAAGGAGTTCTGGTTTTTCAGATACCTGTGGTGTACCACGGACAGCTGGGGCCACAGGGGAAATCTGGTCACTGTGGGGCAATCGCTGGCTGGTTGGCTTGCAGCTAGGAACAGCCGGACTAGACTGTGGACCTGGGGATTTCATTTGTAGTTAGTGGTTTTCTATGACCTCTCTGAAATGGGCTGCCCTGCACAAGAATTGGGGTGCTGGGATTTCCTTGTTGGAAGCTACAGTGTCTATAAGCCAGATCTGAGGGAGCCTTGTGCAGCACTTGGAAATGAATCCTCCTTCTGGATTTAACCAGGGGATAGCAGCAAATTGTTGAGAAAGCTGAATTCCCCCAGTCAGGGGGTGTGTTGGGTGGGCATAGGGGAGCAAAAGGCAGAAGGACCTCATCTGGCAGCAGGAGGAGCTGGATGATGCATCCAGGGACACGTCTGCCCACAACCAAACATGGAGCCACCATGGTCTGTACCTGCAAGACTTGAGACTCCCCCGGTTCCTGGCACCACGGGGAAAGGGGACCCTCCATCCTATCCCAGATGCTATACTCACTCTCCGTGATGCTGAGGTCCTGACCTTAGCAGCTCTTCCCCAGTGCACACACACAGCACCCAAGGATGAGAAGGATTTCACCTCTCTTCAAAGGTATGATGGAGGAAAGAGGACCCTGTCCTGATCATCCCTGTGCCGTGGGGGTCACAGCCAACATTGCCGCATCAGCAGTCAAAAGGGACCTCACAGGACACTGCCCAGGGCCCACCTTGTCCCCTCACCACCTGCCAGCCCCGGTGTGAGCAAAAGACCTGTGCCTGGATTGCCAGCCATTAGGTGCAGGAGGGTTCTGCAGACAGAGGGTCGCGGCCAAGGGCCGGTGCAAGGACTAGGTGACAGGAGAGCCCTGGCAGCGGGGCAGAGCTGTGGGGCTCACACACACTGTGCAGCAAACATCGGAGGTAAGGCAGCCGCCGGCAGGGTTCCTGTGCCATGGGGAGGGAGGAAAGGGCATCCGAGTGCCAGAGAGAAAACCAGAGGCAGAGGGTAATGCTCTTCCACGTGCACAGAGGAAAGGCTGTGACCACAGAACACTACCCCTGCTCATGTCATCTTCCCCCAGCAGCTGTGCCGCTCTCCCGGGTGGGACAGGCCGCGTAGCCCCTCTTCCTCAGCAGGGCCCGTGGGAGGCGGTGGGCAGCGGCAGACCGGGCAGGAAGCGGCACAGCTGAAAGACTGCCTGAAGCAAAATCCTGCCTCTACACCAGAGCTTCCCATGGGACAAAACCTTTCCCTCACGCAGTCTGGATTCTCTCAGGGTAGCGCAAGGTCCAAGCAGCACTGTCATCCCCCACTTCCAGCCACAGCAAATGCCCCTTCCTCTTTGAGAAGCTGTAAACTCCGAAGCCTAATCTTTGCGACTCTAGGGTAACAATTACTTTACTGTCAGATGTTCTAGCACAGGCTGTGCTTGCCCTCTGTTGTTGGACGTGCAGTTGTGGTGGAGTTACCAAACCCTGGGGAGGCGGAGGCCAGCTGGTCAGAGGGAGCTTTCGCACTCCTTCCCACCTGCTCTGCAGCACAGCCGGGGATGGGCTCATGCAGCTGCCGATACAGTTTATGGCAGCCCCTGCAGCCACCCTGTGTCTTGCCGCTTTGTCACAAGCCTTTGAGGTCTGCTATTACCAACTGGGAAACCACAAATGCCCCTCTTGCTTGCTGCAGGGTTTATTCTCACACCAGGGCTAACCCTAGCTCCACCACAGCAAATGGGGATCAGAGTCCGAGGTCTGTCCTAGGAATCTGGATTACGTGCCCAAACACGCCAGAGAGGCACCACATCCACAACCAAAGGAAGAGAAAGAACACATTTCTCCCCCCTCGGTGGTCCAGTCCCCTGACACATAAGAGTCTCTGCAGGGACCCCAGCTCCCAGCCCTTTCGCTTTCCCATTAGGATGTTCATAGGGGTGCGTGGTTTTTAAACACAGGAAATGTAATGGGAAAGCTAGTGGATAGAAAAAATCCACAATCCCCAAACATGCAGGATCAAAACCAGCTTTGTCTTAATGCTGGAATACATTACTCTGTGTTTATTTGAGTATAACCCCCTGCACACACATACACAACCACACATCCCATGAGCACAGTGTCCGTGGCTGTGTATGAGCTCCCTCACAGGAAAATGGTGCCATTTCACAGCCTATACCTCACAAGAATTCCAAGGGCCCTGATGCTCCAAGAGGCTTTAGCATAGAGGTGGTAAAGCTGGTTTTGGGTCTGGGTGTGTTGATTCTCAGCTGCTGGGGAAGCCACAGAAAAGAGTGAAAAAGACATGAGAAGACTCACAAAGAAGAAAGCCGGAAGGAACAAGATTGATGCCCTTATAAGACAGCCTCAGTACTCACAGGCGGACAGTTTAAAAGCAGAAGTTTTTGATGAGAAGGAAGACATATCAAGCAGAAAAAATAGCCTAGCAGCTCCTTTGATCAAGCCCTGTCTGACGATTAAGTTAGATAAAGCCATGGAGAAAATGCTGAAAAAAGCAACACTGCCTTAGAAAGAACAGAGCAGTGGCCATAGATGCATCTCTGAATTTACCATATGGTGCACAGAGAAGGCAAAAGTTGGGGAGATCCCTGGCAGGGTACTGCACGTACAAGTAACCAGGCTCTGTTTGCCATCTCCCCACTCCTCCAGGTTCCTGTTTCTCTGTGGTCCATGTCAGGAGCACTTCTCCACAGGCGCAGGGGCAAGAGTGTTGGGGCAGGGAGTCTGCTAAATAAACATGCAAAACACCCCACGAAATACAGACAGGACATTTAGCCTTTCATCAACTCGCCTGAGGTGTTTTAGTTTCCCTCCTGTTGACTGAGACTCTCCCATAACTCCCTTCAGCAGTGATAGTCAAACTTAGGATTTTTTTGTTAACTTCCACTCAGCGACCACCCTTCCACCCCGGTTATTAAAACCTTGTTGCTAAACTGGTTGTGGTTGCAATACAAAGGCAGCAGTTGATACAACCCCCTTTTTCTAGTCAGACAGTGTTAAGAAGAGGACCAAGGGAAACCAGCACCTACCTCGTCCCAACAAGCAGCAGCTAACCGGCCAGCAGAAAAGAAAAAAATCTTGAACATCTGCAGCTCAGCTTGGAAGAAGAAGAAATTGCACTTACCTGAGCCGCTCAGACACAGCGCAAAGAGCACTAGGCAAAGCATGGGCACCACCGTGGTTTTTCCTTTAAATCTGGTCTTCGGTTTTCATAAGCAAATCAGTCTCATCCTAGTAGGAGACTAATACAATCTAGTTAAAAATCAAGGCAGACAATTGAGTCTGCAGGGCAAGGCAGCACCTTTTGAGCCTTGTCTTGCCTCATTATGACGCTCCGTAAATCACACTTCATTGATTTTCAGTCAGCTGTCACATCCCGTAAGCCTAAAACAGGGCTCTGGGTCCTAAACTCTGACTGATCTGTTTGTGGTCGTATTGGGATGGCTGTAGCTTCTGTGGTCTAGGAGTAGAAGTGAAGCAAGGTTTTTAAGGAGGAGAAATGTCTTTTATTATGCTGCCAGTTACAGCTGGGGAAAAAAACAGGCTGCAGATCAGACCCAAAGATAGACCACATGCCTGAAAGATTGCCTGTTTGCTCCAGCTGTATCGGTTGGTCTAATAAAAGAGGCAGTCTCCCTACAGACCTAACTTAGCTTATTCATTTTTCATACTGCTCTTGCTGTTTTACAGCTATAAAATGGATTTGGGGAAGAAGAAAAACAGTAAGATATAGGTGGGAAAACAGGGCTGTTTCCTAAATTTATGTCTCATCATCACACACAAAACATCACAGACAACAGCACAGAAATGCTTGCACAGTACTATTTATTGGCACAGCTTAACAGAGTATGTTGCTCCAGGGCCTTGTGTTTAGCAATGAGAGTGACAGGGCCTTAGTTATTCAGCCAGTTCCTCTGCAGGTGTCACTCCTCCCCAGCGACACCTTGAACAGGGCTCCTTTCAGAAGCCGCCAGAAATTGCTGGTAATCAAAAGGGACGCAGGTTCCTCTTCCCCTGCCACTCCTCTGCCAAGGGATCTCAGGATCTTCTCAGCTTTCATCCCAAATGAAAGTCACTTTGCCTTCACTCTCCAAAGAGAAGCTTTTTGCCTGAGCTTTTCAAGTTCAAGGAAGAGTGGTGCAAAATTATTTTAGTTTGCACCCAGACCTGAAACTCTTCCTGCTTTGATTTATTCTTTCTGGCTATTCTTTCTGTCTCTGTGCTGGCAGAATAATCCCACACACTTGCTGCAAACAAAACCATTCATGGCTATTTGCATATCCTCAGACTTTGCCTTCATCCACTGATACACATCCATAACCTAGAGGAATTTAATTGCTTGCTGACTTTTATATGATAAGCCTGTTTTTTTCAGCAACAGCTGAGCACATTTCTTACAGTGGCCCCGTTTTGGTACAGTCGTAAGATTCAGATTTACCTTATCTAAGGTCCTCACAGAGGATCAATAACTGGCAGCTGTAACCTTATCAGATTATTCAGCTTCCTATAATGAAAAATATGTTCAAAGTCACGTTGCTGCTACAAGTAACCTTCTTGTAGTGTCCTACCACCTTATACACGCTGCTGTGGACTTGCAGCCTGCCTCGTCCATAGCTCTCAGGCAGGCCGCTGGCAGCAGCTCTCTGGGTTTGCCTTTTCCACTACTGGGAACAGGAAATCTCCAAGGGCCCTCGTTGACTCCTCGGCTCTTCCAGTGTTCACCTGGCAGGGCTGGAGGAGCACCTAGTTTCCTCTGCACTTTTCCTCATCCCAGCTGCAGAAAGCAACTCAAAATCAATAGTGCTGTCAAGAGACTTCCTTGAATGAAGTGTCTTGTTATCACCAGCTGCTGTCACTACCAGACTGCTCAGTTTACCCATTAGATCCAAACCTGAGCACACAACTCATCGAAGTGCACAGTAAGGGTCCTTTTTTTATGTTGACATCAGGAGAACAGCGGACACTTGGCTGGAGTGGTGCGGACAGACAGCACCACAACCTGCCATAAAGTTGAGCGTGGATTAAACACAATTATCCTGCTTGATGCAAATTTTTTTGCAACAAAGCTACCTTTTAAAAATGTTCTGTGCAGATTACCCCATGCTTTCCAGCACGTTTCTGGTCCTGTACAGGGCTCAGCACCCTCAGGCATCATCCATCATCTTTGCAGAACTACAGCTTCATGACTGCAAGCCCCAGCCTTTGCCTGTTGACACCTCTGATCATAATTACTGCCTGAGATCACATCCAGGCACTGCTCTGTTAGACAATGCTGTGCCATGGACTGGAGACAAACTTGTTTTTATAAGGCTTTAGCCTGCTGCCTTGAGGTTATGGAGTTAATCTGTTAGCTGGCTATAGGGGTAGGGTTTCCGCTGCTACATGATAGTTGCTTGTAGGGAAATATGATGTATGCTTGCTTTACCATCACCCACCCGCTGCCTAGATCATGACAAGAGTTAAGAACCTAGCTTGCCTGGTCTTTGGCTTCCAGAGTTATCTGGCAACCAGAGAAGGGTATTGGAGAAATAATTCTGTTTGCTTGTTGGTGATGCTTTCTGTTTACGAGTCTTTATTCAGCCATGCTCTCCAACATTTTAGGAAGGCAGTACGCATGAATACTCCATTTTACCAGCTGGCCCATGAGGCATGAGGGGCATCCGCCCTGAGATAGCAAATGAATTCCTGGGTAAAACCTGAATCTTCTCTGTTAAGAACCTGCCTTTCCTTTTCCACAGGTTTCATGGGATTTGTAACTGACATGAGACTGCAATTCCAGGCTGCAAAGAGCAAGAGCTGCCTGCGCACAAGCAACGCTGGAACTGGGCCTCACACTCTGGGCAGCTCAAACTCCTGGGAGAAATAAAACAAAAAAAGAGAAATCCACCTAGAGACACAAATCCATCAGTTTGAGCCCACATGGTTAATATTGGGAGCAACTGAAAACTTGAGATTATGATGGAGAGTGCCAGACCATGTTACCTGAAGGTGTCGTGCAGCTCAGTGTGGAAAATGCATTTTCCAGGGAGAGACGGCAGCGCTGGCTGACAACCAGAGGGTGGGGAACCTGGACTGAGGGGTTAAGGACAGCAGGGAGAAAGGACATGGATGGGAGATGCCGTGAAACAGAACCGAGAAGCACCAAGAGCCGGAGAGGGATTTGCAGCCCTGCCAGGGTTGGTAGCTTCAGGGAGGAGAAGAGAGAGGCTGCAGAGGCGAGGGTCTTGCAGCAGCTATGGAGGCTCCTTCCAGGTGGATGTGCCTTCTCCCTCCCCAGCCCACCTCAGCCTCCCCACTCCTTGGGGCTGGTGTGCCAGGAGCCAAGGGAGGCATGGCTGGGGTGCCAGTATTTGGGAGAGAGCCAGGCTCCCAGAGCTCCCAAGGGAGTGACACAGTAGCTGGTAATACAGTAGCCTTGAACAGCACGAAATGCTGGGGTGGAAGGCTCCTCAGGCCTTACTGATACTGTGTTAAAAAGAACATATAGTTCCCTCCTTACTGGAATAATGTAGCTAAGTTTGAAATGCTTTGTGAGCAGATAGGTTAAACATCTGCTAGGTTTAGTTTGATAAAAGGGAGCCTTGAGACATTGTATCCTTGAGTAGAATAGTTAGGGAGAGATGCTAGAATAAGCTAGTTTTGTGAGAACAGGAGTTGCAAACTAAGCCAAAAGATGAACTGAGTATGCATGAAGACCGAGTTCAATCAGTGGACACGGTGAGGAAGACTATTGACGACCACCAGAGGACCCTGGAAGACCACAAATAGACATGGATGCGCATGCCTCAAGGACATTTACATATTTAACGAGTTCTGGGTGATAATAGGAATAAGTTAATCATTCCTGGGAAATGTAATTAATATGTATATTCTGATTGCTTATAACCTTTGTAGTTGAGCAACTCGGTGCGCACACTAGGCAGAGTGATCCCCTGTGCGCCCAGAGCTGCAATAAAGAATGCCTGCTTTCTAACACTCCAAAACTGAGTCTTAGAGAGTCCTTAATTGCCAGCTTACAGTATCAGAAGGACCTTTGTGCCATCTCACACCACACAGGGAGCCAGCAGGTGAACACTAGCCCCAAAGGGCTGAGGGGCTGTTTCTGGAGCAAAAGCGGGGTGGGATAGGGCAGCACTTATGGAGCCTCATCTTTGCCCTGGCACTTCCCCTCCAATTATCTCTGCTCTAGGTCCTCACTGTCAGCAGGCACCCCACCAGCAGTTTCCTAAAATATGCATCTTCTGCGGGCAAGGGATGTTTTTAGCCCAGCTTGCCAGCAACTTTTGCAGCACCAGGCACTCCCATGTGCCAGAGGGCACAGTCTGCAGCCAGCCAGCCACCTGCCCATACACCCTGAAGCCTCTCCACTCCCCTCCAGCTCCCTGTCTGCCCCAGGAACCTTCCTGCTGCCACTTTCCTTGGCTTCCTAACAGGCCCCACCAAGCACAAACCCTTCCAGTCTCTCCCTCCCTGCCGTTTGTCCTCCAACCTTTCCTCGTCCTCCTCCACTTTTCCCACGGGGAGCTGCACCGCATCCCACCCCCACCGTCCTTCATCTCTCCCGCGGTGCCCCAGCCACTTTCCTCCTCCTCCTCCTCCTCTCCTCCTCCTCCGTTTTTTTCTTCTCTCACGCCGAGAGAAGGTCCCCTCTCTTTCCCCTTGCCTTTTTCCTTCCCATTCTCAGCTGTGGACGTTTCCCTCCCTCCTCTGCCGTGCTGTTTCAGCTCCCCTCGCTGGCAGGAGCCGGGCGGTGCAGGCAGCTCCGCCTTGCGGGGCCGGCAGCGCTTTCCCCGCGTTAAATAAGGGTCTGCGGATACAATCAGTCCGTCGCACTTCGGGCTACAATGCAGGTTACGTGCTGTGGGAGCTCTGTGTGGGAGCGCAGCGAAACGCGTGTAGTTTTGAAAACTCACGCTTTAAGTGATGCTGGAACTCTGCACAGCTTTAACTGGGGCTAGATAACGAGCTCTAAAAATATGTAAGAATTTTGCACTTGCGCATGGACCCGTTCGCAGCAGCAATTACATCTTGCCTGAAAGACATTTAACCTCTTTCACACAGTGGGCAAGGGAAAGAAGTCTTTGTGTCAGCTAGGGAGCAAGCAGCCACCTGGCACGGCACGCTGGGAAGGGCTGACGGGAGCCCTTGATGCAGGCTGCCAGAACTGAATGCACTTTTAAGTGGCGTTCAGACAGTTTTTTTCAGCGGTGACCATGCTCTGCAAGTACAGGGACAAGATTTTGCAGAACAAGAGCCGTTCCAGCCCTGGATTTCCTTGGTGCCTTCCTACCGTGATGAACTCCCACCTGCCCTCCTTCCAATTACCACCACATTTATGTGAATGCAGACTTGAGACAGCTTTGAGTCCCTGTGCCTTCTGACAGTGTATAGTGCATGCAAGTGCCTGCTGCCCATTTCCCTGTAAAACCTTTCCACTGCTCCACTGGGACTGGAGACACATCGGGAGTTGGGTCTTTCGGAATTGCACAAGCTCTTCACCACTGTATGCACTTCAATATTTGTAGCAAATAGTACATTGCCCTCTGCATTAGGCTCTGCTTTCCTTTTACAAAGTTCTAGCTTTACAGTGAGATCTCATTCAGGATGTGGCACCATGTCTTGGGGCTTTGTGGTCAATTCCTCCATTTTGGTGACACTAACTAGCTCTGAAACGTGATAATTTTCGCACGTTTGGTCTGAGTTGATAACTGTAAATGAAGAACTGGCTGGGCTCTGCTATTTTCTCACCTTGTCTTTCTATTTTATCAGGCTCATCTCTGCTTTGGTAAATGCTCCTCACAGCCTAAGTTTTATCTGTAGCATCATGGACTTGGTGTTCAGAAATGAAGGCTTGGAAGACTTCAGGGGTAAGCAAACTATTAGCAAGGGTAAAGAATTTGCAGGGTGTGAGAGAAAACTCTGTTTTGAAAACAACTGCTCCAGGAATGACAGAAGCAGCTGGTTCATGTCTATCTCTGCATCTACCTCTCAACCTCCCATTTCCAACAGTAAAACCTGGTGCCTGGGACCCTTTATCCCAACACACGCAAGTGCTCCATGGCAAGAGAGAGCACTATTGTCCTCTTTTCTGCTTTATCCTCCCAATTTAATACAGGCTTTTTATCCACAAGGCAATCATAAAACCCAAAAGGCAATTCCTGTCGCATCCTATGACCTCGATAAGCTGCCTGAATCCTGGCGGCAGCTTTGTTCACTTCATCACTTCTTTTTGGATGCAATAGCCCCACCACACAGCCTGAATGGTGGTAGCTGGCAGAATTTCTGTATCTGCTGTGGGAAGGTGGGGGACTGCCTTGGACATGCTGTAGCAAAATCAAAGGCTTTGTCAGAAATTGGGTGAGGTCTGCAAGCTCTGCTCCTCCCTGTGTTTGAGGACATTTGCTCTTTATAATCTTTTCCTGAGTTAGCAGATGTGGTTGCTCTGTGGCTGCACATTGTCCACACATGATTCACACGGAGGTTTCTTTTTAGCTTCATAAATATACCTTGACACAAATGATAATTCTCTGTTGTCCAAAGGATTAAAACTTAACAAATTTGCTAAGAATGCCCGGAGGACCATATTCTTTTGTCTCTTTCTTCACTACGTTACTGGATGTTGTTCCAGTGCTTGTGGCTTTTTTCCTGATGTTTCAATAAAAAGAAATGTAATTGCTGTTGAGCTTTTTCCTCTGCTGCTCTAGGCCTCTTGCTACCTGCTTGGATTACAGAAAGACAGTTTTCCATCACATGCATTTTCAGCATGTGTGTTAGGGATTGCACTTCTGTGGAAAAACATTATATACTCAAATCTGCAAGTGCAAAATAGCCTTATCAGATTGTGCTTCATGAACTCAACCCTCATAGTTGAATTTTTGTACATTGTGAGTTATTCTACTTTTTTTTTTTTTTTTAAAGCTACTACTTTTAAAGAAAATGCAGCAGCAGCACCAATTACCTCACCCACATTCAGCCTCACAAAACTTGGGGGCCGAGAAATGTAGCTTCTCAACATGGGCTGCTGAGCTACAAAACATATGTGCCTTCATCTTTAGTTTTCAGAAATAAATTGGAAGAGGACAGGAGCAAAAAAAATACAAGAAAAGCAAACAAAAAACCCAAACAAACAAACCCCTACAAGTGTTAAATCCTTGCTTGGGTGCGAAGGTGGCCACTCTCTGGTTGATTCAGACTTGTTCTGACCCATTTCCTTCACCATGAGGGCTCTTCAGAAACTTTCCCCTGCCAACTGTTCATCATCAGCATGCCTCATTACCCCTTACACACCCTCCCTCTCAAAGCCAGAGCCAAAAATATTAAAAGGCTCCCTGTTTCACTGACAGATATGAGTGCAGTATGGCCACCTCATTCAGGCATTGCTTTGATTTTACATGCCTCATTTTCTAGGTGCCTACCAAATGAGAAGTTGCTGAAGTCCTGCAAAGGGAAAATGACCCTGCTCTGCTTAGAAATGCTCCATCTCCAAATGTTGGCTGGGTTTTCTTGAGTTAGGAGCCACTGGCAGTGCCAAGCATCTTCAGCCACCCAGGATCCAGGCTGTTTAGTCCTCCTGTGAGTAAGAGTCCTGATGTTTGAGATGCACCCATCTTTTGCATGATATCAAATGGTTGCAACTCTTGCCCAGGAAAAAGGATGTCTGGACTCATATTTTGACATACCGAGAGCAAAGTCAGCTACATTACAGCTACATAAGAATTTTACAAAGTGGGAATTTTAACATTGCAGTCAGGACACTCAGCTGAACGGGACAGCTGCTATGAAGTGCATGCATTTTACTTCGGACCATCTCTGCTTAAAAAGCAGAAACTGCTCTGGAAACAGCCAGTCAGCAGACAGACCTCACCCTAACCAGCGTTGTAAAGCCAGCTTCTCCATGGGAAAACAGGGAGGGGGGCGCAGTTTGCAAGAGTTTCTTCATTTAACACCTCTCACTAACTCATTTCTGCCCTTCTCTGTCATAGCAGGGGGCTCAAGTCAGCCCACTGCTGTTCTGAAGACTGTGCCCTGATGGTTTTAGCTGGGATGTGAGCCTTCTAGCCAGAGATGCCTGCTTGCCATGCTGAGTCTGTATTGCTTGGGTTAATGTTAAATAATTTATAAAGAATAACATTTATTCATTCTGGAGATTTTTTAAGAATAGATACAAATGTTCACAGGTAGGAAACAAGAGGTGGAGTATGTAGGACCGTCATTTTGAATGTCTGTGGCAAATTTTGGGCTTCCATTTTCACTGGTCATGAACAGACAGTACACTTAAAACTATATCCAGAAACTGACTTTCACACACAATAACTTCTGGAATTTCCTAGTCATTACAACTTACTATGCGAAGCCATTATTTCCAGTTCAAAAGGAGATATACTCCCCTTGACCGTATACCTACGTGCTTAAAATTCAGTGTTGTCTACCTCTAGGTATTTGTTTGTTACATTAATGTTTTTCACAATTGTGCTCATGAATATGTACAAACAAAACCCAGTTAGACTTCTGAGTGGCACAGATGATATGGTGGATATTAGGTGATTTTTTGGTGGTTTTTCAGTTTTTATACCAGATGTCTAAGAGTATTAAGTACAGAAGAAATAAAGGCCTTGGATGCGTTGCAATAGGACAAGGGGTAACGGTTTTAAACTAAAAGATGGAAGATTCAGACTAAAAATAAGGAATACATTTTTTATGCTGAGGGTGGTGAAGCACTGGCACAGGTCGCCCAGAGAGGTGGCAGATGCCCCATCCCTGGAAACATCCAAGGTCAGGTTGGACGGGGATCTGAGCAACCTGATCTAGTTGAAGATGTCCCTGCTCATTGCAGGGGGCTTGGGCCAGATGACCTTTAAAAGTCCCTTCCAACCCAAACTATTCTGTGATTCTATGACATGCATGCATAATAGCCTTTATCTACAACTGAACAGTTCTGAGTCCTACTAAATAACCTGGGACTATTGATACATTTCATGTTAAACATGAGGTAAAAAAAGCACAGAATATCAGATGCCTTCACAGTTTCCGAGTGAAGTAAAAATATGGTTTTTATGTAATTTGCAAAAATTAACTTTTAGGCAATCATAGCTGAAGGGATGTGAAAGTAGTGTTAGCTAGCAGAATGTCGTGCAATTATTTGGTGACATATGTAACCAATGGACATATCTTAAAACTTCATAAATTCATTGAATATTTTAAAGTTTTTAAACAGAAAACTGAGGGGTGCTGAGACCCGCAAAGCTATCTCTACTGGATGACATCTTTGACATCTGTCACTTATCCTGCTTCTGACAAGCCAGTGAAGCTGAATACAAAACCCAAACATTTACAGCTTCACCTCACTAGAAAGCATAATTGGTGTTACTTATGAAAAGATGTAAAAAACAGATTTGCCTTTCCCAGCATGCCAGAATATCCTGTTTCCTATAACTGATTTAATGGCCTGTCTGTGCCTAGTCAGAAGAATTAACCTAGTCTAAAGGTATTTAGGTAACTTCATCTCATAGCAAACAAATGCTGGGTTGGCGTAACTCCCTGAACTGGCAGAACCGTCCAACAGGATGTATTAGGAGGAGGAGGCATGTATGCGACCACAGCCAAAATGCTCTGCAGACTGTTCCTGTGGTGCAGGGGGACTGGGGCTGGGAAGACGTCCAGCCCTCCGAAGGAAGGCTGATAAGCACAGGGCCAGATCCTGGCAGGTCGACGGATGACAGGGAAGTGTGCCAGGAGACAACTTGCCATGACTCTTGTAGAGCTTGCAGAACAAATGCCACCCCCACTAAACTTCACAAAGGCCCCAAAAGGCCTTTTAACTGCCTCAGGCCCTAGCAAAACAAACTGTGCTGCTGTCACCCTTCTCCACATTATCACCCTTATTTGTTCCTCACTGGGGCAACTCACATTCACTTGCAATGCAATGTGCCTGCCTCAAACGACATTTCAGTCAGCCAACAGACTGGTTTCATAAGGTCTGCAATGTTTTGAGGCTCTCAGCAAGCCCAGAGAGCATGATGCATTAACTCCAGATGCATCAGATAATCAGTAAAATCGAAAGGAGAGGAAAAAAAGGCTGCAGGAGTGCTTCCTCTGGAGTTTAATTCCTCTATGCATAATGGGGATGACCGTTTGGCTAGGAATGCTATCAGACACCTTCTTCACTCAGGTAAATAACCATTTATCATTGCAGCTGGATTTTACCTTACCGTGATCTCACTGCAGCACAGCAGAGTGTCACGCTGCTCTGGAGCCCATCTCCCATTGTCACATCATGAGCAAAAACCATCTGAGGATGGTTTCATGACTTTGTTGCCAAAGAACGATGCTGCTTAGTCTTGTCTGAGACAGTGACGCTGCCCCAGTCCCCCCTCCTCTGCACAAGGCTGATGAGAAAAACTCACAGTGGACTTTCCAACAATACAACAATACCATTTTCAGCAATACAAAGAAGAAATCCCAGCCCCATGGGACTCAGCAAGGCTTTTCCCAGAATGCTCAGAGTTAGGTTTTCAGCATTTCAGCACAGGCAGGACTTTCACTGTTGATTTCTGTGGGAGGAAAGTTACGCCAGTGGTGAAGACATTGCTCAGCAAGCTATCAGCTCCCCTGAAAATCACTGAGCTCACTTTTGTACTTCTGATATATATTGTCTTATATATAGGAATCAAGAGACAAGGAGAATAAAAGTAAAAACTCAGCTTAAAAGCACAGAGAGTAAAACCCATTGAAATAATAAGCAAGCCTCCTTTTTCCTCAGGCCAAACTCATCCATTAATCTGAAGCAGTCTTCAGGTCGGACACGCTTTTCATGCCAGTGCTGTTTCCAATGGTGTTTTGCATTTTCATCTCTGTGGCACATTTTATAGTATGAAATCGTAAAAAGTTGACAGTCCGTAACAAAACGTTACTGTCCCCACGTTCCAAATACCCCAGTGCTCAATTGCTGACAGCCTCTGTAACTGAGCACGTCAGTGCCTCATTACCGTGTGTAAAAGATCAGAAAAGGCAAATGTGGTAAGATATACAAATGTTTAAATTCTGAAAGCATTAGTAGAAAAGAGCAAATGAATCTTTGGTAAGAGAGAAGAGTGATGCTGTAGAGGAGCAACGCAAGGCACACAAGAAAAAAAGAAAATGAGACAACATTCAAGATTAGAAAAGATTTCTAGTGGGGAGAAAAGTCTTACTTCTGTAGTTATATCTCATCACAGAGATGGTGGGTTCAGTAGACAGCATGCTCACAAGACTTTGTGGTGATTGTACTGTGAAAAATAAGCAAGGCCAATCTCATCTGCTGCATGTGTGAGCTTATGATTTCTTCTGTGACTGAAGGAGTAAAAGGTGTTGAAGGAGGCTATTTTTTGATTTGGTGTAGGAATCCAGACTGTCAGGCAGCATTGGGAGCAACACAAGAAAGCATCATTTGCAAATATTAGTTTCACTTAATTACATCTTATCACTGAAGTTACATACATGTCAACCACCTGACAGCTATTAAGCTGGTATATCATGAAGCAAAAAATTAAGTCATAACAGCTTTTCTAGACAAGCCAAGAGAAAAATTTTGATATTGATGGAAGAATGGCTATCAACAGTCACACTGTTAGATTACTTATAATGTCATCATAAGCTTGCTTGAACATTGGAGAGTAAAAGAAATTACATATCTATATATACACGCACACACACATATATATATGGTTTTAGTTATATGAAAAGTTACCACCAGGAAATCTGATTTTGTCAGCTGATGTCAGTATCAAAGAAAGATAACTCAACTGTGGTTTGTGCGTGTGTATATTTTAAATAGATTACTTCCAAATAACTAGAGTTCCTCAAGCTGAAATAGCCACATGCACACTCACGTGGGAGGATAGACATATTTCCTATTATTCACAGCCAGGAGATTTCAACGCTGTAGTACCTGTAGTGCAGAACATGTCCAGTTCCTCACCATACTGGACACATAAATAAACTATGAGCAAGTTTTGTCCATTGTTAGTCAAAAAAAAAAAAAAACAACTAATAAAAAGATTTTCCTGTCTGGACTCACAAAGGGAAAAATGAAGATAAGAACTGAATATACATACAGACTACAGAATTTGAGGTTATTGATAAATAAACTCTTTTTCAGTTCTTGGATGTAACACCACAAATATTCATTTATCTGGCAGTGACTCCTGGAGTCCCTCAGATAAACTGCCACAACAGAATCACTTGATAAAACACCATATCAGCTCAGGACACCTATATGACAAGCCTGCAAGTATAGGTGAAGCTTAAAACACCAGAAATGTAAACAGTAATCAGTAAAGCTCTGTGGCCTGAGCTCACGTTGCATGTGCTCTAGCGAGAGCAGAAGACTCCATCTTGGTGTCTCACAGCCAGCTTGGGAACAACTCTCTCTCTTTTTAGATTTTCTTGGCATGGAGGTGCCATTCCTCTGGACCTGACAACATCAACATCACTGAACTGACGAATGAAGAGTCTAATCCTATCAGTACAAGAGAAGAAGAAGAAAAGGAAAAAACAAAACAAAACAAAACAAAACAAAAACCACAACCAACCAACCAAACACAAAAAAGAGCAAGAACTTTGGACTGAGCTATGAAAGTGGGTATTCTGAAGCTTCCTTCTCTGCAGACTCAGCTGCTATGGTTGTTATCCTAAACCTGAAAGTGCAGGTGGAAATCTTGGGATTTCTTAAACCCAGAATAAGATTCCTTCCTCTTAACATAAAAAGTACCACCCCTGAAAATTACTTCCTTTCTGAGCCATGAGTGCAGACTGTAAAGCACCTGAAGCCAAAAAAGTTCACTTCCTCCAGCAAAAGACAGGTGTGAGGAAGCTCCTGAAAAGGGATGGTGTGCCTGACCCCTACAGTGGAAGAAAACCTGGAGGGGATAGGCAAGAATGATGAGCTCAGGGATGAATGGAAGGAACAACATCAAATTGTCATAAAGAAAGCTGAAATTATTTCAACACAAGGGGGACTGGATGGTGACCTTTGTTTTAGGTATACAGCTGTATCACTCAGCCATCAGATTGCATAAACAGCCTTCCCTGAAATAATTAGTCGAAAGTAATGTTTTCCTGAGCTAGCCAGACCACCATGGGAGGGGAATCTGTATGCAACTCAGCCCAGTATAAAGCATAAAAACTGAATCACCTTGGAAGAAACTGCCTTGAGCTGGGTTTAACCCACATCATCCTCCCCAGGAACTGGGAAGACATGGTGTCATGACAGCGAGCATTTAGAGACCAGTAATGGGAATTTGTACAGTACGTTTGTATTGTGTATCCGCTATATATTGCAATTGCTACACTGTGCTTGTGCTGCTATTTCAGTATATTGTTGTATCACTCTGCTATATCAGCTCTGGGTACACCTACGAGAACCTGGTTAGAGAGTCGTGGACTCTGCCTGCAGGCTGGTAAATAAGCCCAAGACGAAAGAAGAAACCATTACTGAAGGCAAGGCCTCCTCTTTTCTTCTGGATTACCTGTCCCAGGTCACCGAATTGAAGATCTCACAATAGGAAATCACGTCTTTCACAGACTTGAATACTGAAGAGTTGGTTCATCTACAGATGACTAGTATAGCCACAGACCCTGAAGTTTAAATAGTCACATCCAGTGAAACCTGAAAGGAAATGAGAAGCCTGCCCAAATTACCCAAGTCCTCCCTGAGTTTTAAAAAAAAAAGAAAAAAAAGAAAGAAACAATAAACCCAAACGACTAGCCTCATGGTATTCTCCATGCTCCAACCTAACTAAAAGACCTCTAAATAGGCCACTAGAACCGATAAAGATACAGAGGACAATCAGTTTTCCAGAGGTTCCAGGACTGCGTGAGCCCAGGCCTTGCAATCTATTTTCCCTGTACGCAGGGAGGAGGCAGCTAGAGGCGGATCACTAGATCATTTGGCATGACGGGCAATAAAAGGCTTGGTACTCAATGCTAAATGAACTAATAGTGCCAGGACTGGGGACAGATTTAATTATTGCAATGATTTAATTGTGACAATGTAATGTATCTATTCTCAAGAGAGGTTCTTGAAAATTTCCTCCTGCGTAACTGATCTAACTGCTTTTTTTGACTTAAGAATATTTAAGATGACTTTCCTTTGGGACCTGTTTCAAGTTATTCATAGTGGATTAAACAACAACTTTGCAACACATTTTTTCTGCACACTTTTAAACTCCTTCAGTCTGTACAACACTGTAAGGCCTTCTGCCCAATTTGCACAATAAAATGCTGCAGTTCCATCAAAAGATCTCTGTAAGAAGATAAAATTTCCATTGAAAGCATTGAACAGGCACAGAGAGAAATCTGTAATAGCAATTACTGTCATCATCATATTTTTGAATCATGTATCCTGTTTTGCTCTTTCTCGTTTATTAATAAATCATGATCACGGCTAAAGCATGGCAAATAACCTGCTGTGCTCAAAACAGCAGGAGTTACGGACCTGCACTTGCAGCCATGACAGAGTGTAACCATCAACGTGCTTTGGCAGAGTGTGTTTTGGTTGTTAAAATTAGACAATAGGTCAAAACACCCCCTTCCACCCTGCCAAAGCCACCTGACAAAGGTGTAAACTGACAGGAAACAGATAAGCCTACAGAATAAAACCTAAAACAGATCTCAGGAAAGAAACAAAGCAAAAGGGCAACTAGGAAGAACTGCCGGGTTCCTCAGAAGCACTGCACTTTCTTCAGCTGCAAGAGGACTCCTTCAGAATTCACACAGGGCACCTCTACCCTGAACCCTGTGTAGAGCTGAAGGGAAATGAAATCTCAGCACGACAGAAGATTCCTTGGAAATCTCTGTTTAAGACTGTGCTAGTAACAGTATAGACAAGATGGCAACTGGAAACAGGGGAAAAAGGGCAGTGATGAAGGACTCGGATTTCGCTAAGTTTTTTTCCCCATAAAACACACCTCTGGGTTTGAACTCTCCTAGTTAGACAGGGACATCTCATACTTTGCAGAGGTGTAAGGAGAAAAAAAGTAAACACTACACACAGGTGAAATCGGCAAAAGGGAATGTAGGGCAACAGGGGGAAGTAAGCCAACAATTCTCTTTTTAGACGTGGCTTCGATTTCTGCCCGTTGAAGCACCAGTTCATTTCAAAACAAATGTCCCTGTCCAGATTTTAAGGATGGAGCATTTTTGCCAATTTTGCTACTTTCTAACTTCCTTAAACTGTTTGCTTGATAAAATAGGCTTCAGTGAAGTGCATGTATTTAAACAAATGTCAGCTACTTCACGCACAATTGCGCAACCACATGCCATTCTACATTCCCACCTCTGCTTTTTAACTCCCCATCACTTTTTTCAGAGGTGTTTACTAACTCACTGCTATGTGCAGGTACCGGCTGGGGCCAATACAACAGTAAGTGATGCAGCCCTTTTTTACAGCCAATTGTGTGAATGTAACAGATCCCACTTTAAA
>VYZM01022620.1:27968-42314 GCA_013398915.1 Dromas ardeola | reverse complement strand
CAACCCTATGATTCTATGAGATGTAACAAAAACATTTTGCCAGCTGTATTTCAGATGGGCAAAATTTCTTAATTGTGTTTTTAACTATTAAGGTTATTAGCACCAAGGGCTAATGTGCTTGCCCTTTCATACCTGTACCTGCTTGAAATTATATTTTGTCAAACTTGCATTTGCCTTCAGAGATAGAGTTATATTCTGCCAATTATGACTGAATCAGCTTACACAGTAGCATGTATTGGTGCACAGGGCATGTCTAATTATCACAATGCAGCATAATTTTAGAGATCTCTGATCATTCTATACCACAGCTTAGGTACGGTAAGCAGGAGAGGTATGCAGGTGCTACCTCATCCTCTGTAGTGTTAACCATGGCATGGCTGTTTAGTGTTCGAGTGCTCCACACTCCCCTTGGTGCGTAGTTTACAGTTGTAGAGTCACTTTCTTCAGCTCAGGGTCTATGTGTTGTGCAGTGCCGTACTAGAATAAACATTAAAAACTGCCCTGGGGGGTTAAATTGCATACCACACATCAAGCAGCAATATCAGTGTTAAAAGGAAGATACGTAACACAATTGTAGTTAGCGATAAAATGTTTTACTAATGGTTGATAGGCAAAACTGTTTTGGAATTATTTTTTTACTGAATGTTTTTTCTGTCGTTTTGAAGAGGGTGTGCTGCAAGTGGATGCAGTAGTTAATATTGAGCTGACAAATTAGATGGCATTTATGATGGCTGAGTTTGATGTTAGCTGTGTGCCTCTGTGGATGGTCTTAAGTGTTTTTACCTTTTTTTTTTTTAATCTGTCATAGGTTCATGAGAGAGTTTCTATATTCCACGAGTCATTTCTGTAACAAAACCTTCATTTTACTTTGTAGTGTATGTTTAATTGTATTTTTCTAACTTTTCTTTTTTGTTCTTTTAGTATTTGAAATACCATTATAGTAACATGGCCTTCTGATTGTGCAGTGATATTCTGGGCAATGTTTTGATCTATGACTGTTTGTAAATAATACTCTCAGAAAATACATAGATGATATATTTTTCTAATGGGTAGATCTCTGCTTTCTTTTGTTGTATCAGGGCACTTGAATGTTGGTCTGAAAAATCAGTGTTGTGAAGCCGTTATTTTTACCAGGTGACATGTTTGGATGACAGGGGGGTTGGAGCTAGATGATCTTTAAGGTCCCTTCCAACCTGAACCATTCTGTGATTCAGTGTTAGTCATGAGAAGTTTTTTTTCTCATGGTCTTTTTATACAACATATGTGTACCTCTTTCTTCTCTAGAGCTAAGTGAGCTACTTGCTTAAAGATGACCTTATGGCAATTCTGTGCTTCCCTGATTGTGGTTAAAATGAGCCTAAAGGTCACTGTGACTTGAATTGGTAGCCTTTAAATGCAGGACAAGAGACTTCTATGCTTGTCGCAGGAACAGCAAAGGATAAAATGCTTAGTGGTGCTGCTAGTCAAGAATTGCTTGTGCTTGTAGGAATCTGTGTGAGTAATACAAAGTAGCTAAAAGGTAGCTTTCTGCTTCTGAGATGTTGCGTGGTTTTCTCAATGTGGGAGTAGCAGCTCCTGGGAAAAGTTGCATCTTCTTGTACAATCGGGCAGGAGAATGGTAGGTGCAGATTGAAGGGGGTTTTTTAATAGATTTGTTTAAACATGCACATAAACCAATACACTGGAGTAGTGTGTTGTTGATTCTTGGGATCTCTGCTTTTTAAAAGAAATTCTAAGATTTAATGACTTACTGCTTGCCTCAGCCCTGGAATGAAGTCTCTAATGCTTGAATTGAAGACTAGTCTGTGGGATGAACAACTTTTTTGTAACATAGGATTTAATTCAAATTCTGTCTTAATTCTTAAAACTTCAAGAAGTGGCGTTGTTCCTTTCAACTAAACCTAGTTACTGATTTTTGACTTGACTTAATGGAACAATGAATTGTTCTCAAGACATGAAAAGGAAGAAAGCAGGAAGTAACAGTGATGTAACTGTACTGAGATAAACTGAGCTAAGTATTCTTAAGTCTGTGGTTGAATAGAATGGTGTACTTAACTATGAATGTTACCTTGCTAGCTGGCTTACTGGGATTGGGAGGAATAACCTAAAGTCGATAGTAAAAAGGCTGTTGTATCCTCGCATTGGTTGTCAGCCAAATTGGTCACGAAACTTGAATGTCATTCCTTTATGCGCTGTCCTGCAAGGTTCCTTGCTTAGGGCAAGGGAACAGTTGAAATTTCTCTGATGGTGTTGGTCTAGAATCTGCCTTGATATGTGCTCCTTGGAGTGTGAGTGATTCTGCTGGAGCCACTGTGAACTGATGTGTCTTGGTAGAGTCCTGTGAATCTTGGTGGACAGGATGTGTCAATATTTGAGAAGGTACCCAGCCCTAATTAGTAAACAGGGATAGAGCTAGCATGGATATTATAATGCTGCACAGTAATGAGCTCTGAAGCAGAAAGAAAACGTCTCTAAGGCTTTAAGTGATGTGGTTTGGTTCAATTTTTTAGAATATGCAAATATTTAAAAACTGTTCTGGCTTACACAACATGTTGTAAATATTTTGACAGTGTTGGAAACCTGTATCTTGCAATGTTTGGTTTTGGGCCAGTGCATGTTATTAACCCTTTTTGCCTTGTGTAGGACTCTGCTTAAAGTTAAGAATTAATTCCAAGGCATCTACAGACCAAGAATTTTAAACTTCTTTGCCTTTTATCATATACTCTAAACCAGTGAATAGCAAACCAGACTACCATATAACAGCAAAAATGGTGCGGGTAAGAACAGTCTGTCAAATCATATTATTAAATGTTTGTTTCAAACAGTTTTACTGAATAAGGCTGGGTTTTATGTAATCTTTTGACTAAATTTATAGATGTGACATAGTAGATGCCCCGAGAATGGGTGCCGTGCAGGTTTTAAGTGGCGCTGTGAGCTCAGAGTTCACAAGTGTGCATTTTAAATACCTTCTCATGCCTGTTGTGATTTTATGTATCACAGAATTGTGATGTACTTGCAAACTCTTGGCTTTTGATTATAAGGTAGTAGGTTGTTTACTAATATTAAAACCGGATGACTGTGGTGTTCCTGTAATCTTCATTGTGAAGGGTCTTTTTGCAGAAATTATCTGTCTTGTTATTATTATTGTGTCTTTGTACATGAGTGGCACAAATAGGACTCATAAATCTGATTTTTATGTACAATAAGAAGGTAATCTCCCCCACATATCAGGCACTGCCAGCTGGTGATTGTAACAACAAAAGGTGTGTATTGACTGAGTTCTGAAAGGACTAGCAGAGTTCTCATGCCTGCATCTCAAACTCTGCTTTCTAATCCAAGGGTTATGGGTTCCAAAAACAGCTTGCACAGAACGTCTTACTTAGTATTGTAATGGTAGGTGAATATTGAAATAAGAATTTTATTTGTTCTCAATAACAGATGCATAGCCATACTTCAGTATTCTTTTAAGCTTATGTGGTGGGGATTTATTTTTTTTTTTTTTAGATTTCTGACTTAATAGGTCAGATGAAGGGTATGGGGTGAATATGGTTAATGTGTCCTTCCTAAAAGGAGTAATGTGAAGTACAGATGTCAATAAATGACCTGCCATGAATCATAGGACAAACGGGACATCTTTTTAGTTTGACATGTCTCTGATCCTCTCCCTTAATAGAGGCTTTCTTGGCAAATTGACAGATACCTGGATCACTGCTGAGTGGAACAATGCTGCTTTCTTGTCAGGAGAAATGATAAATCTATAACAAACGAGTCTAGGTATGTTAAAGTAACATTTTGTATTTAATGGAACCACATATATACAACATTGTCTTGTAGGCATGTTTACTTCCACAGTCCTTGAATAACATTTTTTTTAAAGCATTTTTTACCAAAGTCTTCAGGTTTTCTTTGTCCCTTAGTAGTTACAGATAAAAGCTTCAATACTTTTTTATTTATTTGTTTTTGTCATTTATCTGAAATAATCTAACCAATCTAAGTAATCTAATATCTGGTCAACATACAGTTGCGCTTAACTTGAAGGAGCAACTGAACAGCTTGGTTAAGCTCTAGGATGAACTTAACGGAAGGGAATTATTCCCAAGTTCTTGCTGGTTTGAGGTGATGGTTCCATTCCGAAATGTGAGCACTCTGTTTTATGTGTGAGAACTGAAACTGGATAACCATTTTCTTCAAAGACCTTTTCTTTAAGCTTTGTGTGTATAAAGAATGCTGTCAGTCTTGTGTCATTCAAATACAGTGAGAAATAAATTGAGTGGTTAGGTGTACCTCTTTTGGGCAATTAAATTTTTGGCCCAGGGAACTTTTAGAGCTGCAAGTCATTCTTGCTTTGCGTTGAGGTTTTTGTCTTTTTTGGAAGCTGGTTCAATTGAAAGTAGGAACAACCAGCACATATGGATAAAGTATGATCAACCAATAACCTGTGATTCATAGTACCACTTCCCAAAGCAAACTTTCATGCTGTTTCAAGTAAACAGAATCATAAATGAAAAGGTAGGTGGAAGAAGTTGTATGTGGTTACCATATCATTGCTGGTCTGTGGTGGGTTGATCTTGGCTGGATGCTAGGTGCCCACCAAGCCGCTCTATCACTTCCCCCTCCTCAACTGGACAGGTGAGAGAAAATATAACAAAAGTCTCATGGGTCGAGGTAAGGATAGGGACCTATCCTTAGGTCCCTAAGGTACCATCACGGACAAAACAGACTCAACTCGGGGAAATTAATTTAATTTATTGCCAATCAAATCAGAGTTGGGTAATAAGAAATAAAACCAAATCTTAAAACGCCTTCCTTCCACCCCTCTCTTCTTCCTGGGCTCAACTTCATTCCTGATTTTCTCTGCCTCCTTCTCCCCTAAAGGCACAGGGGGACTTGAAATGGGGGTTGCGGTCAGTTCATCACATGCTGTCTGCTGCTCCTTCCTCCCCACATTCTTCCTCTGTTCCAGCATGCCAGGAGCCTGCTGCAGCGTGGGTTTTTCACAGGGTCACAACCTCATTCGGGCTGCTCCGGCATGGGGCCCTCCATGGGCCTCAGGTGGATCTCTGTTCCACCGTTAACCTCCACAGGCTGCAGGGGGACAACCTGCCTCACCGTGGTCTTCACCATGGACTGCAGGGCAATCTCTGCTGCGGTGCCTGGAGCACCTCCCCCCCTTCCTCCTTCACTGACCTTGGTGTCTGCAGAGTTGTTGCTCTCACATATTTTCACTCCTCTCTTCCAGCTGCTGCTGCACAGGTTTTTTTGTTGGTTCTCCTCCCCTCCTGCCCCCCCTCTGCTTCTTAACTATGTTATCACAGAGGTGCTACCACCGTCGCTGGTGGGCTCAGCCTTGGCCGTTGGTGAGTCTATCTTGAAGCCATCTGGCTCTATTGTGCATGGGGGAAGCTTCTAGCAGTTTCTCACAGAAGCCACCCCTGTGGTCCCTCTGCTATCAAAACCTTACCACACAAACCCAATACATTGTCTAACAATGAATTTGATGGCAGTTGTATTATACCAGAAGTTCTGCCTTTTGAGTTAATACATGTGATGATTTGGTGTAGATTTTTTTTAAAGGTGTTTTAATGGGATGTACCCCACTCATGTTCTCTGCAGGATAGATAAACTTATTTGCAAATTCAGAATTAACTTCCTGTCGTTCTGGTTTTTTTCCTTCTTTTCTTGCAATTTTGGAAATATCCTCAGGAGCATGTTTTGGAGATGGCTTTAATGAATAGGCGCTTTTTAATCTGTGGATCATGCATTGATGATCTATAGGTATCTGAAGAGATGATCTTTTGTATAAATGGATTTAAATTGATGCTGCTCTTAAAATATTAGAGTAGTTTGATTATCCAGTTACTACACAGTACAAATGCAAAAGAATGATTAATAAATTTTAATCTAGGAAGGAACTATTTGTAATCATCTGGTCTCATCTGAAGGACTTCTGTGGATGAATCCCTGTTGGAATTTGATTTAGCCACAAAGAAAACTTCCCATATAGAAAGAATGGATGTAGAGTCTACCACAACCCCGTTAGTTGCCCAGTTGGCTAGTTAGTCCTGCTGTCTGAAACAGGGTACTCTCTCTGGTGTCAGATAATATATCCTTCTAGCTGCCTACCTCACAACACTTTGTTTATATCCTACAATTCATTGAGCACGTTCAGCTGAGTATTCCTCTCCATTTCAGATTTCTTCAAACTTGGTGCTTAAAATATTAGGCCACCTTTATGAGATAGGAAAATTAAACTTTGTTTTGGTACAGCCCAATGTGAGTTCCAAATTAATGGCTTTGGCTTGTGCTTATTTTGGCAAACAATCCAAATAAGTTTGTCAGCACTGGTTTCTCTGGTGTTTGCGATTTCCTCATGCTTTTTCTTAAATCGGTTGTGCAGTAGATCAGTTGTGACTCCTGATCTTGTTTGAGGTCACCGATAATAATGGTAAATAGCTTAGCGGTAGCTTGGTGAACACATCCTGCTCTGTTATATTTTTTGACTCTGTGTTTTGAGACCTTAAAATAAATGTAATATCAGACTGAGCTTGTATCATTCTGTACCTTAATCAGAATACCTTGTGGTAGCAAGTTGAATGCTATGTTGAAACTTGAGTCCTCAGCGTAGTCGTTATCACTCAGGATGGTGACTTCATAAAAACAAGATGCTGTTAAGAAGTTGGTTGTATTGATTTTTCTTTTTACCTGTGTAATAATAACTATCAACTTGTTATGCTCAAGTGGAATCTTATTTGTTCCATTTTAATTGACCTGTCTTTAGTAAACTGTCTGTGCCCCTTTTAAAATGCTTACGTGACATCAGTTTTTCTCTAGTCTTCTGGGACTTCCCCATTCAGAACTTCTTAAAACTTCATGACTTAAAGCCTCCCAAATTATATTTTAAAATTCTTGAACAAAAGCTAATTTAGACATGCTTGTTTGGACTCCTAAGCCCTTTTTGATTTCTAATTTAAGGGCTAATAATCATTTCACTCAGAGATGATTATTTGTCAGCATTCATAGATCTTCTGCCTCTGTTATGACATTAAAACATTGATACCTTATGAATGATAGCATTGTTGCTAAGGTTATAATAAGGACAATAAAGGAGCTTTAAATATATTTGAGGTCTATCACTACAACTGTTTCTGTGTTCTTTATGGTGCCTTTCATCATTCCTAGCTTTTGTTATATTTGTTACCATGAACTTACCTTCTTTTCCACTTTACCTGTAGCTATTTCTGTAGCTACTTTGTTTTCTTCTTCCAATGTGGCTTTGGCAACAGCTCTTAAAAAATCTTGTGTGATTCCCTGCGATTCTTGCGAAATCGGAGTTATCTCAGTTGAAGCTGGAAATGGTCTGAGTCAATCAGGACTGGTATGCAGGTAGTCGCTTCTTTTGGTTCTGTCATCCATTCTTTTTTGAGGTAGAGTATACATGGAGTTCCTTCATATTGGATGCAACGTGCTCTTTGAATTAGGGCATTGTCACCTATAATGTATGTTAAATTCCATTCCAATTTTAGAATTGGAAAGTGAAACATGGAACAGATGTCAGTGGGACCAAAGGGCCCCATGGTAATGTGGCATTCTCCTTCACGCAGCAGCTTGCTGCAGAAGGAGCTGACTGCGCTGTGTTGTTTAGTGTGCTTTAGTCCTCTTGGATAGACACTAGTCAGTGCTCATGTGGTGCATGAGCTATCGGAAGACGTTGCAGAGGATCTCTGGAGTGTTAGTGTTCTTTAAAGTTGTTAATAATTCAAATGAGTAATGAGTATTACTGCAGAAGTGTCACTACTCCTTTCTTGACCATTTAATCCTTTCTATATATGTTATAACCACTTACTGTACAAGTCACATGACTGAACAGTTTGTGAGGTTTTAAGTGTTGTGAAATGTGCTTGATTTATGTTCCCAAATGCAAAAATCTAACTTTTCTTACTTGTGTGCTTACCACTTGCACATAAATCAACTGAAATATCTTTTTGCCTGTGTTTCAGAGTCTCAGACTTTCTGAAGAGTATCTTTTTTGTTGTTGTATGTGCAGTTGCTTATTCCTTTTGTTAGCATAACTTCTTGTAACTCGTTAAACTAGCTCAGAAGCTTGTTGCAACTACCACTCACAGTGATAAGGCAAGTAACTTCAAAACCAGTGACCGTTTGTGTTGCTACTAAGACGGGAAATCAGGTTCTTTCCCTGGTGCTCAGCTATTTGTTCTTGCTATGTGCACTGTGGTGGCACTGTTTATGTGGCTGTGCTGCGACTGGAGTTGGTTCCCTGGTCCAGCAAGAAACTTTTTGTTTTTGACAGTAATTTTCAGCTGGATAAGGCTTAGCACCTGGTTTCCTGAATAGCATCAATGGCATAGGAATTGGTCAGGAGGAGTGACTGGGGATGTGGGAGAATACCAGATCAATCTTTGTCAGCAGAACAAATTTATACCATAATAAAATTGATTAGGCTTGGTATTGAGATGAGCAGCACATTTCTATGAAGTTAAGCTGTAAAGTGAATGTTGGATGGAAACAAGTCCTTGTGTAAGTGCTTTTATAATATCATGTATGCCAAAGATGGTCAGATGGAATAAAGTAAGGAAAATGGAGTATATATAAATGCAACACAGTTGCTCATCCTAGCAGCTGAAGCTGTGCTACATGAGCTGCTGAAATACAACTGAGTAAGATTTAACACTTACTGCCTAGAGACTGTACCCTTAAACTATTTATAGTTAAGGGAATTGAAGATATGCTTAAACTTCTGTTTCTTGATTTTTACTAACTTTATATGCATGGCTGAATAGGTAATAAGTTTCAAGTGATCTTGAATTCATAAATTTAAAGGTAAACTTGCTGGTTTTTTTCTTGAATTCTTGCTTGAAATATTTTAGTGTGGAAGGACTAGAAGACAGAATTGAAATACTTTTCAAAGTTGACCAAGTTCTAAGTAGAAAGGAGCTAAAAGTCTTTGCCTTCTGACTTCTAAAACACTCAGTTGTAAGTAGCTTAAATGTTTCTAATGTGTAATGCTGACATGTATTCTTATGTAATGAAATGCTGTGTTTATAAAAAAAAAAAAGAATGCTAAATAATTTCTTTAAACTCCTAGCAGATTTAAATTAATCTGTTTAACACTTTATTAAACCAGGTTTTGAAGAACTAGCATTGAATTCTAACTCAATATTTAATTTTCAAGATTGAATCAATCTTGCAGAAAGAATCAAGTTGTTTTTTTCTTAGAGTGTTAGGTTTTTTTGTTTATTTGTTTGTTGGGTTTTTTACAGGGAAAAATCTAGGTATACACAAAACCCACCCCGGCTCTTATTTACTAGACTGGAAAAGCTGCTTCCCTACCTTATTGTAGCCCGTGCTGTTTGGCTTTTTGGTTTTGTTCCCTCAAAAATAATTGAATAGAATGAGTTGGATCCTCCTGTGACTTTTGTTCTGTGATACTGCCCAGTCTGCTTTCTTAACTATTCTCAGCAAAACACTCTTCCACCTGATGTTTTTTTGAAGCAGGTGCACAGATTAGCTAGCAAAGAACATCTTTCCAAAACGCAGACTGAGCAGTATTGTAGAACACTTTGTGCTTTTATTTGTTTAATTATTCACTGCACTGGGAAAAGTGAAAGTTCATTCACTGGATATCATGAATGTCTTATCTGTTGAGGACCAAATATGTTATTTATGTTCCTAAACACAAATTTGAGGAGTTTAAAGGACAATCCATATAGTTTAAAAGGATCTGTAGCTGAACCTTGAAATTGGTCTGAATTTGGCTAAGAAATCCTTTGTCCAAAGTAGCATATAAGCAGCTGCTTCTGCATTGGCTTGTAGTATCTCTGTGTCACAGAACAATATGTGGGTCTGGTCTGTATTTAATTACTCTGTTTTAGCACTTGGTTTAGATCAGGCCATTATGTAGTTTCTGGTAGAAAAATTCTGTGAGTTGTATGGGTATTGTGAGTAAGATCTGTGCTGTGCAATTTCAATCATTGTCAAGTCAGTAGCAGTTCAGTAATTGATACATGCAAATAGATAAAACAAATATACATTAATTCTGGGTTTATTTTAGGGTTATAAAAGACAACCTATAGCTTCTTTGCTTTAGGCTTTGATCGGTCTAATGAAATATGAAGTAGTCTAACTTTCTCTAAGGATCCAGTTAGCTCGTTTTTTTTTGCTAGCCCTGTAGAGAAACTGAAACTGCAATTGGAGATCTTTGATATTTCTGCCCCTTTTGCCCTCTTCCTCTTTCTTGCAAAACAGGCTAGATAGGAAGCATCTTTGTTTCTACATGTTAAGTATTGCAGAAACACTTTCCTTTGTGTAATTAAACTGTGCTAAATTTAGCATGGAATGCCTACCAGTTTATTGCTGAACAAAATTACTAGTTTTACAATAATAATATTAGCAGTTTTCATGCTGTTTCCAAGAGATCTTACTGCATAGAAAGGAAATATGGAAAGAGTTGAACAGGTTTTGATGTTTTCAAGTACATCCAAAGGTATTTTCATTGGGCACATTTTATGTATTTTTTGCATTTGCAGTGTTTATTTCACATTTCATACATATGGATAAAATACTACATTTTTTTAAATGAGTAATGCTGTACTAGTATTACATCTTTTGAGATTATTTGTCCGAGTTGTGACTGATAATGGCAGTTCAACTGTAAAGTTTATAAAGTTTCTATGAATTTAGTAATATTGAGGGTTGTGTGAAGTATCCCATTTGGCTAGAGTACTCACTGAAATGCAATTTATTAGGTAGGAAAAAACACCATGAAAAGCTGTTGTACAAATTGGCTCACTAAAGTTGAAGATTTTATAAACATGCTTCTCTAAAAATGTGTTTTGAATTTGTCAAGGAAAAAAGTATCACATGAATCTTGAATTAAACTTGAGCTACTTTCTCTAGTTATGCTGGCCTGTGAGAATTACTGGAATGTGTAAAGAATAGCATATTGCACCTAGACATTTACATCAGAGTCAACGTGCATGTTTAAATTTGGAGTACTGTGAAAGATCTCAATCTGGCTATAGTATCTGCCCTAAAAGAGGAAGGAATGCAAGTCATGTCTTCTGTGTGTTTCACCATCGCCCAATTTCAAGTGCTTAACAGCTTTGTAGCTATGAATACTAAAAGGAATGCTGGAAATCTAACTATGTAAGCTTAAAAAGACATTTTTTAATTTTGCTTCCCAGTTGGCTAACCTTCTTTATGAATGTTTTTTTCTGTTTTAAGAAAAAAAAAAATCATCTTTGGTGAAAGACAAGTACAAGTAAGGAATTGGCATACATATGTCAAATGCATAAAATGAAAATGGGACAATTTTAAAGTTTTGTCTAAAGCTAGCCTACTGAAACTTAAATATTGAAGCAAGAGAGACCTTACCTACTTGAAAATCCACTTAACAATCTGTTACTGGATTTCTTCTGATTTTGTCTAGAATTTAAAACTTGATATAGAATTACTGGTGTGAAGGTGAATGAATTCAGGTGGTAACTTGCATTCAGTTCCTGAAACTGCTGAATAAATTCTTGGAATATTACTATTGAAATACCCTAACTAGAGGACTCTAAGAGGTGAGTTTAGAGAATTTCAGAATTTGGATAAGCTTTCAGTGCCTTTATCTTATAGGCAAAAGTGCTGGATTTTTGCTTGCATATCTTGAACCGTGAGCCAGAAGTTTTTCATGTAGCTAAAAGAACCCTTTCTATAGCCTTATATTATGATTATTTCGTCTTAGTATGACTTTTTTTCCTCCTTTCTACCTGCCCTACTTATATAACTCGATACTAGCTTCTATTGACATTTACCTTTCCCAGACACTAGAAGGTGGACAGTGGTGTTGCATTTTGATTTACATCTGTCAATTGGAACCATATGGAGATAGTAAAACTAATTTCAGTGTTAATTTTGCTAGGACTTAGTCAAAGCTGTGAGTCAGCACTAAACCTGTTCAAATGTCTGCCTTTGACGCTGCACTATTTTTATGTTTAAAAGGTCACCTTTAGAAACTTCTTTATTTCATGAATACTGTAGGAATGTAGCTTATATATTCTCATACAAGTAACCAGGGAAAACTTAAAAAAAACCCCTTAGAACTCTTCTGGCATCACATAGCACTGCTTATGTTGCAACTCTAAATTGATTGAGTGAGTACCAGGCACTGTTATTCTGAGCTTCAGAATGAAGACCATTAGCAGATTTTTGTGTCAACTACTGTAGCTGCTTTTACAAAAAGCTGTCAAAGCTGAACTACAGGTGTATACTGTATTCTAATGAAATGTTGGCTAGACTTAGACTGGTTTGGTGTCATCAGGATTCTTCAATTTGTGTAAAAATAAGAATAAACACATCAACATTTCTGAAAGAATAGCTGCCTTCCTTTGAAAGGAGTTTTAGGTGCCAGCGGTAGAAATGCAAGACTGAAATATTTGGGGTTTACAGCTTTATCTTGGGGAATGTAGTTGGACATTGATCATTACTGACTCATTTCACATTCTGGTGATTTGCATTGTGAATTGCAATATTGGATTGCCTGTGCTCTCAGAGCAGCATTAAGCTCAAGATCAGCTAATTGAATATTTAGTAATTGTGTGGGTAATACGAGATAACAATGCAAATACTGAGGGGGGAGGTTAGTGAAGAGAGCAAACTTCATGCCAAAGGATGTTACAATAAAAGTATATTCATATGATAAGAAGCAGATAGTTACACCAGGATGGAACAAACCAGGACAAAGACTATTTTGTTGAGTATGTGTGTACGAAATGAGTGTTTTCATGCTATTATTTACTCGGGTATTTTCAATTTATATTATGCAAAATGGACTATAATGGAACACCCATATTATTACATGAATTAGGTATAGCTTAAATTTTCTGTGTTGTACCAGAGAAATGTTATGTTACCATGAAATTTTTCTTCAGGTATTAGAATTCATAGTTAAAGGATTAGTTAATGGCTTTGGCCACAAGATTCAACTGTGTAGCCTTTTACTTTAGCATGGGGGAGGGGGAAAAAAAAACTGACTGCAATTGTGTGTGTGTGCAGGACGTAAACAAGCAAATGAAATGTAGCTGACGCTGAGAATGGTGCTCTTGTGATCTAGTTCTTGTCTTTTGAAAGCTGAATGATTGAAGATGTCTTGTGAGTTGGTAGATACCAATTTTAGAGTCCCCATCACTGGAGGTGTTCAAGATGCCACTGGGCAGGGTGCTAGATAATCTCATCTAGGCTCCCTTTCCCACAGAAGGTTGGACTAGGTGATCTTCTGAGGTACCTTCCAACCTGGGCTGTTCTGTGATTCTGTGATCGTTATAAATTGACAAATACTCAGCTGAAGTATTTCTTGTGGGATCTGGTTACCGTAGCAAAGTGTCGCTATTGAGCACTCTTTGAAGACCTACTTGACACATTGGGTAGTCCAGTCTCATCAGCTCCAAGGAATTGATCTTGTTTTCAGGATCCCTGTTACCCTCACTGTAATCCTCTTTTTTTTGCCAATCCAATCAATTATAGCATTGACTGTAAAAATCTAGTGTTAAAAATGTGAGTAGATCTTAACTTTATTTTCTGGGAAGCTGAAAGGAAAGGATTTATTTCCTGTTGAAAACAAACTCTGGTAGACTGTTCTCTGTCACAATTAACTAGCTCATTGCTTGTCTGAGTCAAATGGAGCAAAGCGTTTCCAGTGCTCAAGTGTTACCAGTCTGTGAAGGGATCAATAAACATTAGTTGTCTCTGTTTTCAAATTGGCATTTTGGGTTGGAATTGTGGCTACAGGCTTCTTAAGATAGTGTGGTGAATGTAAACTAGGTAATAAGATTGCCCTCTTCCTATGAAACATACTGAATATTCAAATTTCTTGTAGCAGTTGTAAGGGGAAAAGGTAGGCAATTTGTTTGAAGGTGTTAGTTGGACATAATTTCCTCTTCAGTTTCATAAATTGCAAGGTACAGAATAAATGCACATTGTCTAAGGAATCAACTTAAGGTTATTGAGCTCTTGTCTACTCTAAAAAGCACATTCTTTACCAATGCTGGTTTTTTAGATGTGGTAAAATACAATTATGTGTTACGTGTAATACCTGTTTTTCTTTTTTGGAGTACTTTTGATACGTCAAATATGCAGATATTTTGCCTCAGTGAAGCAGCTGCTATTTTGTCTTTCAGATATGGACAGTTGTAAAGTTCCTTCAGTATAAACTGAATTTTAATTTGAACAAAAATATTAGTATTCCTACTTCTACTGTGAAGATAGCAACCTTCTTACAAAAGGAAAGAAAGAAACTTTGCTACAGCAGGAGTGTGTGTGTGTGTGTGTAGCCTTCAGATAGTTGTA
>VYZM01022620.1:0-27865 GCA_013398915.1 Dromas ardeola | reverse complement strand
TTTTAAATTATACATATGTCTGAAACACTTCTTTGCATGTTGTGAAATAACCTTACTAAATCAAAATATACATTCCCCAAAGTATACTTTTAAAACATGTTTGAAATTACTTTGTTCTTTTAGGATCGCTCTTTAAAACAACAGTGGTCAGAGACCTAGCTTGGTTGTGTGATGGTCACTTATGATGATGATGACGAATCTTCAGCTATTGAGCTGCCTCTACTAAAACCAAACAAATGTTACTGAGATCATAGCTTGCAGTTACTGGAAGGATTCTCTTAGTGGGTTTGTGAAACTTTTGGCCTTCCCAAGAAAGCTTGCAATGAATGACTGAGGATTTACCACGTGTACTGTTAGTAGAGCTGACGTTAGCTTTGTGGGTCTAGTTGGGCTCTTGTCAATCTAAAGCCTCCTGGATTTGGTATGTTTTGCTATCACAGTTTGCCTCTTATTTATGCTAGGAGCTAAAGGGAGAATGCCTGCCACTCCAGTAAAGCTATTGTATTTTGAAGTCATGAAAATTGGAAAAAATGGTGTGCAGAAACAAGAAATGAAGAGGTTTTAGGAGACTTTCTAGATGCAGGCTTACTTTTTTCTAATGGTGTTTATATCAGATGATTACATTAAGGCTTTAAGCCTTCAGAACTGGAAGTGGAAAATGCCTGTACTTAAGTTTCACAGGTGTTCTCAGCTGAAATGTTCTTGTTTTGACCCGTGATGCTGAAAAGTATGATTATGAAAATCATGAGAGTAGGATAATAAAAAAAATCATTATATGTTACTTGTAAAGTTATAAATAATATATTTTGTATATAATTTTTCATCACACTTTCTTCATTGTCTTTATTTGTCTAAACTTTTTTCTGCAGTGTTTTAAAATCTTTTATACTTCTTTTATTCTTCCCCCTGCCGTATAGTAAAGACAGTTAAATGTGAAGTTTATTATTCATTGAATAAGCACGTGGCTTGGCTTTCTTATTCTTGGGGAATATTTGGTCAAATAGAAATCTTATTTTCAGTGACACCTTTAAGGCATTTCTGCATAATTGAAGCTTTCAACTTGCAGCTGTTTCAGCTGTTGAACCATTCAGACTTCTTTTTTGATTTCTTTGCTGCTCAACCTATTAACTAATGAGCCATATGGAGATATGGCTTTGTAACTGTAGTCATATGTAGACAGGTGACTCATTTCGGTAACCACAAGCTATTCTAGAACACTGACTGACAGATTAGTGTGACGAGTGACACAGAGCCCTGCCTTTATGGTGTCATGGTGCCGTTCTGCCTATATGTCATTGTCCCCCTGCCCCCTCTCTGTGCCTGATATCACAATGTGTATTTCCATACTAGCTGTCAACTTGAATACAGTGCTTTCAAATATTGGAAGACAAATACGGTGTGCAATCTATTCAGACATTGAAGCTGAACTCATAAGCACAAGGTCACTGGCTAGTTAGTAAAATCTTGAGTTGAAGGTGGACCCTGGTAGCACCTCTTATAAGATTGCTGAAAATTCTCAATGTGTTAAACATAGCTTTAGGCTAATGGAACAAAACCTCTGTAGTACTGAAGAGAATTATTTTGCATTCCTGGCTGGTTTTATATGTATGTGTATGTAAGCCATATATATGGTTTATGCACAAAGTACATTTTAGGAATCTGGCTTAAGCCATTCCTTTTGAATGTGTGCAAGTTTGATTTTTTTTCCAGCATGATTTTATTCCATGATACTAACCTTTTCTACTCTGGTTACTTCGTGTTACTGTGCATCATGCAAAAATACCAATTGAATTCTGTTTTAATTTAAAATGGGATGTTGCATTTGAATGTAATGACTCCAGACTTTCTGGAGTCTAATGTAATGCAGTTTTCCAGTTTGATTACAATGTGTAGAATGATTTGCAGTAAACTAAATAGCTTAAGAAATTTGATCACTTTATTCTGAACCTATTTTTGCCTGCTTTTCTCAGCTGTTATGACTATCATACCACTAGTTTGTGAGTGTAGAAGTTACTGGCATATGAATTTAGATTAAGTTCATAAAGCAAAAAAGGTGTATATTTCTACCGTTAGCAACAATTGTTTCTGGTTTTGGGAATCATTGTGGAACCATTTCAAATGCTGAAGTTAGCAGCATGTATGATGAAAAAAGGCAGTTGTGTATTATATGCTTTTACTAAGACTTTGCTTCAACACTTTGATCTGCTTTGCATCTGGACCACATAAATTTTAAAAAATAATCTTGCATACTTGAATTTTCAATGCTAGGGTTTTTCAGGCTCTAATCTTGAGAGAGCACTAAATTGAACTTGGTATTATTTTCCTCTCTTCTTTCTGTCTTTTAATTGTTGCTGAGATGCAGGCTAAAGGCTATTGTTTAAATGCTCCATAGTTAGGGATGGCACAGCCTTATTAAATGAAATAACACAATGGTAATTGCAAGTACAAGAACTGGTAGCTAATGGGTCCTCTTGTCCCAGTTTCCTTGAACTTCGTTCCAATTTAGATTGTAGAGTAGATGGCTGACCTACTTGTACTTCAGTCAAGCATTAATTGAAAATGGCGTAAAAAGCTTTCCTTTTCCTGAAAAGCGGGAGAAGGGTAGGAGAGACTAGTCTTGCTGAGATTAGTTGATCAAATTAAGTATTCATTTCACATTATTGCATTTAGAGTTTCTACATTTGTGTAATTTGTGTGTTTGAGAGCTATATAAGGTCAAGTAATGTGTGTCCAGATCTCTGAAAATCATAGGGAAGACTAGCAACTCTGTTGTTGGTTTTTTTCCCTGTAAACCCTTAATAAGATTAGTGAAACTCTGAGAACCAAAGAAAAACTTCCAGCTTCTTTTTTGCCTAATCTTGATCTCATATGCCTGTTTCAAAGCAGCTCCTTGTTTTGCACACTGAGGACTTTAGATTTTCAATTGTGTTAAAGTAGGTTTAAATTTTTAAAAACAAAACAAAAAAAACCCCACAACAAACACAAAAATTAACTTCCAGCTTAGCTTGTCAAATTGTGCGTACAAGAAAGGCCATAAAATGAGATCTGTGACCTTAATACTTAAAAGTGATACTTCCAGGTAGGTTAGACCAATGATTTTAGTACATGGTAAGGAGCCAGTATGTTATATTTATTTAAAAAAAAATAAAGTGTTTTTAGGGAATATTTCATTCTACTAGGTTAGCAGCCCAAGTTACGTAGATTACTAAGTGGTAAGTAAAGGTCTTCTATCCTTGTTGCAGTAATTACCATTCCAAGACCAGAAAATTAAATTGCCTGGAAACATGAGGAGTCATGGCTAAAGTTTACCTCAGATTCACTAAGCTGAAAATCTGTTTAAAAAGAATTCAGCAGAGTTTGGTTTGGTTTTTTTTTTTCTTTCCACTGTCCATGTTCATGAAACTAAGTATTAAGCAACCTTCTACCCCACCTTAACACAAGCAAGAAATTTAAATGCTCCTAACTGTTCTTTAGAAGCTGGACTCAGATTGCTTGAAAATCTGAATTAATCTTATTTAATCTGAAATATGAAATACTGTCACATGGTGTTTTGTACTGTTACAGTATAGCATTGATTTTGAAACACTTGAACAGATCTTTTATTGTTCCTAAAAGAATAATTGGTTATTTAACTTACTGGAAAGAAGGGTAGTTGACACTAAGTGTGCCTGTTATTGTTTTCTTTTTACACTTATGAATTGCATTCTGCAGAGGTCTATAAATTCTGTATCAGTTCCAGAAATGACACTGCTGAAGTGATGTATAAAGTTTATCTGACAGTGATAACAGCTGAAAATGTTGCTTTTAAGTTGTAAGGCTATTTTCATAAGCAATTTTTACATTGATAGTGTTTTTCCTGAATACTAAACTACCCTTGAATGTATTTTGAGAATTGAGGAATGTTGCATGATGACTTGACCTGCTTTTTGTCAGCAGGGCTATGACAGTGAGGGGATAATGGCTGCAGAAAAGATTGGTGGTAATTGAAACTACTGTTTAGAGCTGTTTCACAGCTCTGAACTAAACCAACAGTTATGAGGTAGTTATTTCACTTCTGCTTTAGAAATGGTCTTTGGGTACAGTTCTGTACTAGCTTACACTGGTCCCTTGAACAAAAGCTGTACTAGCAAAACGTTTCTGATGTTATAGGATATTTCTGTTACTGTCCATGTGTTGAGTAGCTAACCTAGAAAGCTGTTGTTTTTGTCTAGTAGAGAATAATCCATTCAATCCTAAGGAGTTCTGTGTGGAAATGTGATCCATCTGCACTGTTTTAAACTAAGTAAATGTGAGCGCATTGTGGTCTGAGAAACTGAGTTATTTTACTAGGTCTTGGAGTATTTTTCTCTGTCATCTTCATCCTTTTGAGACACAATATAGGAAGGTCAATTTTTCTTTGTGCGTTCTCTTACTTTCTCCATGGTAAGAAAACCATCATTTCCCATTTTTCTTTTTCTTCATTTTATTTGCATCTCAAAAAAAGTGACAGAAGAATTAACTAATACTTGAAGAGTGCACAGGTTGGTCTGGGTCTACCTGTACAACTAGCTTCCCCTGCCCCAATCAGTCTTACTAGTGTCTGCCAAGCATAATCATCTGTATCTCTAAGAAGAACAGAAGGCAGAGTATGCTGACATATTGTTAATGCACATATTTGTAGTTTCTAACAGTGCTTTAGTCTTTGGAAACAAGCATCTGTTAGAGACCATCTCAGGGTTGGGTTTCATTCAAAGGAGGCTTCTGAATTGGTTCTCTCCTGAAGTAAAGAACAGTAGCTCCTTAATATAACTTTCAGATTCAGGAAGACTAGATTGTTTCACCTTAATTTAAGGGTTTAGATATGCTTCTATTCAATGCACGTCAGTATTTCATTAATTAATATTACAGCCCCATATTTCCTGAGATGGAAAAATACAGCTTTTGACTGTGGAACACCGAAAAAACACAGCTGTTTCCTAAGTGATGCATCTGCAAAATATGCCTACATGTTTCACTGTTCTCCACTGAAGCCAGTTGTATGGTTAAAAGTACCTTTCTTTAATACGGGCTATTAAGAGCATAGTAAACCTGAATGTTCAACTTTACGGCTATACGGAACCATTAGAAATGTGTGTGACTGAAAACCCTATGTTGGTTTGAGTGCCGCAGTGTGTGTGTGGGAAAAAAAAAAATGACCTTAGCTTGAGCTACAAGGTTTTCATCAGCCCACAGGAAATGATGAAGTACGTTCTGATGAGAGAATTCTGTTTGTGGAAATGGAGGTCAGGAAAAGCTGTGCAGGTAATGGAGCTGTCTGTGCAGTTATGTTGCTGAACTCCGTATTTGGAAAAAATGAAAGTGAATTAAGGCATGTCTTTTAAGGTAAGTATTTTGCAAACAGTATATCTAATGACTTGCCAAACAACTCTCATACCTGCTTTTTTCCTTGCAGAAATTTACTATACTGTGTCATTGCTGATATGAGACTATTTTTGGCCAAGTGAATGTAATATTTTGCAATGTTTGTTTGAATGTAAGAGGGTATGTTTGATCATGTTTGACCGTTCTGGGCTCAGTCTGTTGTCTAAAACACACATCTCTTTCTAGAATGGTTATTGTATTATTTTTATTTGTGTACTTCTGTGGGGTTTGCTATTGTCAAGTACAGTAGTGTTCATGCTTTGTGGCACTTGTGTGGTCAGATAAGTGCCATGGCACCTTTTATCTTCAGAAAGTTTTGATGTCTGAGGCAGTGCTTCTTGTAATGTTCTATTTTGCTTGTTAATTGTATGCCATTTTAGAACAGTTGTATACATGTCACTTTTCTCTGCAGCTACTTTGTCAGTGCAGCTGTAAATGCTGTTTCATGTTTTCTCTGCTGGAGAATATGTCAGTACTATTCCTCTGCACTACTTTTTGCACCATTGCAAAATTCTACTTAAAGTGAATATTAAGGGTGTATGCTTTAGGTATTTCCCTTAAGATTTTGCTAAAATAAGTTTTTGTTGTGAGTGTGTATAACTAGCCATCTAATTTCACTAACTAAAGGGCTATTTGTTTGTTTATTTGTTTTTAAAGTATCTGGGTACTTTAAAGATTTCTTGCTAACTAAATGCTTACAAAGTGTGATTTGCAAGTTGAAGGCATGTGGTCTTGTGTCCCCTTCTTGCTTCCTTGAAACAAACCTAAAGATATATTTATCCCAACTTTATTTGGGGAGGATGCCAAAATATTAAGGTTAATTTCATTTTAGGAGACTTTGACAGGACATGTGAATTAGTGGGTGATGTCACAGGAACTGCAAAAGTGGACATTAGAAAAGGGTGAACACTTCTAACCAAATTGAAGTTTTTCCTGCTCTCAACATTTCAATCACTCAAACATAAATAATGGAAGCCTCCGATTTAAAAACAAATACTTTTTGATCTTTCAAGTTATTTTAATTGCCAAATGGTCTGGAGTTCTTCAGGTGGTTTTCTGGCAAAGCTTATTCAGCACCAATTTTGATGTGCTTTTTTTTTCTGCAGTGAATAAAATGTTAATGTGGGTTTTTTCCTTGATCAGAAAGACCTGAGGCTCTTAAAGAAACAGGTTATAAAGATTATTTAGAGGTTGACCACTTAATACTATACTAGATAGCATAATACCTAGATCTTGTGGCTCTAGATACCTTACAGTCTTTTCTTGGATCTATTATTCAAGAAGTGTATCTTTAGAACGGGAAACTTCTTCTATAATAAAAAAACAGTGTTGCAGGGGTTAAAATATAAAACACAAAGAGTTTTGTGACCAGAAGGGCTACTGTGAAATTGTTCTCTTATGTTGCTTCTCTTCTGTGCGTCTCAACAGAAACAGGAGGATGTTTTACTTGTTTTAATGTTTCATGGTTAGTTTCAGTACCTAATGTCAGTGAAGGATACAATTCAAGTGTACTTTGTCCTGTATTTTCCCTTGTTACCTGAAGAATCTGCAGGTAGTACTTGGTACTCAACAGGACAGCACACCTCCAAAGTTTATTTCAAAAATTAAATATTAATTAAAGCCAGGATCAGTTAGTCTATGTGCAAAACAATTTAATACAATCTTCACCTTATTCGTTATAAAAAAAATCTTGAGATGCTTTTTTAAGAATTGCTTTTTTTAGTCTAATTGCAGTACTTTAATTTAAAATTCCATTATTTTACAGTGTCTCCTTTCATGTTTATAAGAACAGTCAATATAGAAATCAGTCTGCAAATTTGGGGAGAGAGAATCTGGGGAACAGTTGTCTTCCTTCCATGGTTATGGATTAATATACAATGAGTTTGTGATAAGATACATGCTCTACAACTTACAGAAGTAAATCTACAACTTAGAGAAGTAAAGACATAATGTTTATGGTTTGGGGCTTTTCATGTGATTTAGCAACTGCTTTTTTTTCCTGTATCAAGGTCACCTTGATTTCAGCTTCGTATCTGTTACTAATTTTGCCTTTTTCTTCTACAGAAGAATCCTGAAGGAAATGTTGCTAATAATGGTTTCAGTAGGAAGAATTAATGTTGATTATGTTGTTGTACAGTTAAGTACAACAATACAGTTAAGTACAACAATTAAGTTCTTGTACAATGGTACAAGAAGTACTGTTGATCCAGGAAACAAGATACAACTCTGTATATCAAAACTACTCTAAATTGAAAATACTGATTTTTAGAGCATTGTGTACAAACAGTTGAAGTGTTTTTAACCTCCAGTGGGATGAAATGAAATAGCTGAGCCTTTGGCTCCAGCTAATTCCTGTAGTGAGTTCAGATTTCTCCTAATCTTAAGAATTTTTAAAAATGTTAATGGAATGCAAGAGTTTAGAAGCCTATGTAGAATACTTTAACCTGTAAGACAAGTGCTAAATAAGGGTTAAATCAGATCTTTTATCAAACAAATTATAGTGTCTGTTTAATACATATTAATTGCACAGTTCCTTTTATGCCAGATATGCATCGCATACACTATTGAGGGAAATAATCGAAAAAAATTAAGCTTTTTGGCTACTAGATGCTTTAGATAAATTTGCTCAGAACCCCTAAATGGCTGTCTTGCAGGTTAATTTAAATGCATGTCATAGCTTGGCATTGGTGTTTGTTTTTTTTTAACACAAAATTAAAGCAGACTCTACAACAGAGAAATACTTTTAAAATGGTATCTCTATCCTTTGAGGACTTGAGGGTGTGTTTTTAAAAAGGTACATTTCAATAGCTTTTTAGCAGATGTTTTTCAATTCTTAACTATGGTGGTCTTTTTGGTCTGTTTTCCTGGATGTAAATACTAATACTATTGAGTTTTAAAAAATTGTTGAAACCGGAGTTGCTTTATGTGAGAAGAAACACTTAAGCATTATAATTTCAAAATTCAAGTATTAGGCAAGATCATCAAAGCTTATTTTAAATGAATATCTGAAGTTTTTGAAAGTAGTAGGAATACAATGTATTTCATAGAATCTCCATTTTGTATTACATATTCTTCTCATACTTTTGACAGAATTTGTAGCAGCTTTATGCAAACAATCGTAATTATTTTGTTGTATTTGTTACACTTTTCTAACACTGTGTACACATTTGAGTTTACACCATGATTTTCAAGTCTGTAAAAGCTAGAATGCTTTCAGACACTACTTATTTTAAAGGAGCTCTAAAAATGTGAGAATTAGATTTTACAGTAGATTCTGAAGGACGGGAAATGATCTGAGAAGGGTTTGAGAGATTTCCAGATCTTGTAGACAGTCTATTTAACTTCCCTTCTAATTATATTTCTTGCTCTGACAACCCTCAATCCTGAGATCTCTGTATTCAGAAGCATATTTGAGGAAATTGGATATCCTCGAATGATAATCCTCAGATTATCATGCCCTTTCTCTTCATGAACTAGTAGAGATTAGCTCCTTGTTTACATTTCCTTTCTTAATACAGGATGGTGTTCAAAAATGTTAAGAGGCTCCATTTTTTGGAAGTAGAAAATAGCATGGATGAAACTTATTATATTTAACTTTTCCATAATTTAAAACTTGTAATGAAATTTTACAATGTTCCTGTGTTAGAGAACCGCTTAATACACCTCTTTTCTGTCTTCATCTGTGTTGAAGGCCCTCTTTTGGCCTCTGGCATAGGCCTAACAAAGTCATGTAGGGAGGAAGTACCTTGCAGTGTATTGAGTAACTTAAGAGATATATTCCCTACTTAAGGACACAGTAAGTATCACTTTGTATTCAGACAGTATCTTGTATTTGAAATTAAGAGCTCTGTCTTCCAAAGTAAAAGAAAAAGCACAATTTGTACTTAAGACCACATAAGACAGTGTGTCGTTGTTGAAACACTTTCAATAGTAATGCACTTTCCCTTAATGACACTTAAATTCATGGAGCTATTCTTTAGCAACATGCATGACTTCAGTACCAGGTTGGAAAGGCAAAAGATGACTCCTTGCCTCTGTCTAGTGCTCTGTGTAAGCTCTACGGGCATTTTTCTGTAACTTGTATGATGTTTAATACTCCATAACCTAAAGTTCATCGGTCGTTACAGAGAAGAGGAGGTGCAGGAAAAAGCCCCAAAACAGTACTTCAGAAATTCTGGCATAGTAGAACTTTGGCTTAGGGAATTTTAAGTCTTTATTATTATTAAGTGCTCATGTTGTTCAGTCTGTAGTTTGAAATGTCTCCTGCAGTACCTAGCCACTTGTGGAACTAAATTTGCAAAGCTGGAGGTTTTGCTCAGTGGTAGGCTTCTGGAGCTGAAAACTGTTTTTAATTAAAAATAGGAAATAGTGCACACATTTTTAATTTTTTTTCTTCACGAAAGTAATAGTTTTAAGAGCTCTGAACTTAATCTTCACAAGTCTGCCTGAATGAAGCTGAAGATATCCATTTGCATTTTTCCTGGTATGAATCATAATTGTTCAAACACCTCTGTAATTGATTTTTCCTTTGCCGACTTTCAAGGCACAGAAAAAATTGTATCAGAACACTTTCATGGGAATCAACTTCAAATTTAACCACTTCGTGTTGTGTAGTGCTCATCATTTTAAAAAAAATAAATCAAACTTTCTTGATTAAATACAACAGAAGCATGTTAAACAATGGAATCTTTTATCAGCTTTGGATATTTTAAAACTAAAACCTAGGATGAAGTAATTTCCATGCAGATTGGTACTAGCGGTTCAAAGTAAAAACTCATTGTTGGCATGCCGTAGGTCATATATTTGATTAGTGAACAACAGGAGCATTTTAACAATGCTCTCCAGCTTCGAGCAGTGTTGTAAATGCAGGTGCAGTTTCTATCTGCAGAACTAAATTTTTTTTTTCACCTGCATGATTTATTCTGGTTAGTGCATCATCTCATACTTCTAGCTAGGCAAAAAGTATAATCTGAGTATGTTAAGGTTTTTATTGAGTATAGCTAAATATTTTAAAGCTCTCTGCACAGCTGTATATCAACTTTGTATCCTTACCTGGTATAGCTATGCCATTTGAAGCTTGTGGTTTACAGTGTTAATAATTTTCTGTGATCAGTGTCCGTTTAACTTAAAATCAGAAAACTCTGCCAAGCCTCTGAAAGTGATTAATAACTTTACTGGTTAAAATAAAAAAACCCGCACAATTAAAATAATACATCTACATAGAGTGGCTTGTCAGGCAGAGAAAAGTTTTAACTTTCCCCAAAGTCAGTATTTTGCTATTTAAGGCATCTCCTGGTTAGTTGGAAAAATGCAGAGGGAGGTTATGCTGGCAGCATGTAGGAGCTCCTAAAGACGGCTAGGTCTTGAATCTGCAAAAAACCAGCATGTCTAATAGCAAATTAAGGGGAAGAAGGATAGGAGATGAGGGCTAGATCTGACAGCTACATCGCTCTGCCATTGCTGCTCATGCCTGCGGTAAAGGCATGCATTTCCAAGAGAGAATTCCCCGAGAGGCTTGAAGGGTTCAGTTATATTGTCCCCGAATGTAAAATCGGACAGAAACTGTGGCTTATAACTTGGGTCTAGCTTCTCTAGAGTGTGAGAGTGAGATAATACTTGTATATATATGAAACATAATGTGCAGGCTAAGAGTCTGTTTGACAATGTTTGAGTCATCGTCTTGCATTTCAGAGATGCACTTCTGTGCTGCGTGTGCTAATCAAAGATGACCAAGCTTAATCAGTAATTTTGTTTCATTTATTTAATAAATTATTCAAATGGCACTTAATAAAAATGTAATGACTAAAATAGCTGTTCTTATTCCTTATATTATGCATTGTGAAATTTATACGTTGTACTATTTCAGTCATGCAGTGTTGATGCATCTGGAGAGTTTAACTTGAGATACTGTCTTCTCACTATAGTTGTGGGTGGTTTTTTTACATGTGGTAAATATCAAGGAAATTTTAACTGCTTTAGTGATCTTCCGATGTGTGCTAGAACTATGGCTTGAATGGTGTTCATTGCTTGCATATTTAGGCAGATTAATGCTACTTTCAGTGGTTTTCTAATGCGTGTTACACATACAGCATTTAACAGACATGGGTATGGGTCAATATAAGCCTGTAGCCGGGAAGTTGTTGGGAACCAAGCAGCCTCAGATCGGGAGGCCTACTTAATTGGCAGTTAACACCAGCTTCGGATTGCTGACTGGAGCATGGGGAAGGGTGCATGACCCAGGAGCATTTGCACACCTGTGGAAGCCCCTGCTCACTGCTGTCTTCTGGTTGGGCTGAAGCCAGGCAGCATAGGGGATGCTGCCTTCTCCCACCACTGTCCCTCTATCCCTGCTGGCTCCTACGCCCACCCTCCCGGTTCCCACCAGCTTCTGGCTGCTTCTTGCGCCTTTTCCCCGCTGTCTGTGGGCCACAGAAGCGCAAGGAATCTCTTGTAACTCTTACTTAAGGTTATGAATGACTAGTACGAACGAGCAGCTTCTGTACTATTTAATGACATTTTATGTTATTTGCTAACTGAAAAATGCCTATGTGGCAAAATACTCAGGCATTCAAACTAGAAAATATAAGAATATTGCTCCCAGTGCATAATAGGAAATACGCTTACACGGTTTGTAACAGCATGCATTTCCTAGATTCCTTCCTTTAGTGCTCAGGATACAGGGGTCACCAAATGGGTTGCTGTCAACTTCTTTCAAAAAAATCAATTGGTTCCTGGCTCTGCTAACTTTAACATACAGGCTGAATTCCCCAGGAAGTAGTAATTCAATTTCCTTTTATGGACTTTTCTCTGGTATTTGTTGCTGTAGTTGTTTTCTTGGTGGAGACTAAGGGGGTTTCTTAAATCTCTGTGAGAGAGGATGCTATTCTCCCTATTTAATAGATTGAAGAATAAGAATTAGGCCAAAGGCATTGATTTGAGACTCTACCTTTGAAAGTCTGAGACCTGACTTCTATTGGTAACATGTGCTCATGTCTACTGATTGCAGTTAGAAGAGTTCACAGCACTGAGTAGTAGTGAAGGATCATGGTTTGTTGCTTTGTTCCCTGCACCCAGGGTCTAGAATTACTTGGTGACACTTGAATGTGTAATCCAAAGCGACCTTCTTTGCTATAGTTACTTGTCCTATTAATTTATGGACTTTTCAGTGTCGATACCTGTGATTCTTTACAGGTTTTGGTACATGATTTCACAATATTTCTTGAGAAGTTGTGTCACTTTTTTTTCTGTCTATGTAAGCTGTAACCAAATTGCAACCCTGAAGAAACTGGGAACTCTTATAGAGCAAGTTCTTTGGACAGAATAGAAAATGAAGCAATGTCTAAATTGCTTTGTTTAACCAGGCAATAAGGGATACAGCATATTCATGGTAGCTGCACTTGGTAGCAAACCACAGTAGTTTGCGCTTAAAGCGTGGGATATGTTTGTTTCTGTACAGTGAAGTACTGTTTCCTTGCTGTTCTGTGTGGAACAAAACCCAAGACTTCAGTGAGTAATAAGGAAAAATACTATAGCTGAAAGTTTTTTATGAGCAGCTAATCCAAGTTGACTGGTGTCCTTATACATAAGTATTTCACTCCCTAGTCATGAAATGTGGAATCCTGCTGAGTCATAACCACAGTTACAAGTCCTGTCATTCCAAAAATAAGTTCAAAAGTTAATGTGACTGGGTGCTTTTCTTTTCTAGAGGCTGGAGACTGTGTGAGCTTGCTTCTGTAGAGTTCTTAGAGACAGCACAAGGATACTATTAATAGCTGAAGAGACCATTTGGTTTTCTAAATGTGCATTCATTTATTTTCTTCTGTCTCTCATCTTGAAGACAAACACTGAAATAGATTGTGCAGTCTCCATCCCTGGAGGTTTTTGAGACCTGACTGTATAAAGCCCTGAACAACCTGGACTGACCTTGCTTGAATGATTCTATCATTCTGTGATTCTAAGATTTTTCTCTGTTGTGAACCAGTTTGTCACCTAGAGCCATAGTACTAGTGATTGTCTTGCTTTAAAGCATCCTGTTGTACGAGAGAATAATTGGAAGAGATAAGTATTATGTCATGTTGGCACTGAGAACTTCTGTCAGTTCTGTCTGTTCTAGAAACTATGAAGTTCTGGAAGTAAGACATAAGGAGTCACGTCTCCTGTTTGTCACTTAAATTGTACGTATTGCAAAATCTTGGTCAAGTCTGCAGGATGAGGATGTGTGGCATTGCCTTCAGGTTTCAAGTGTTTGAAAGAGCGTTTTGCCTGCAGGCAGTCTTTGTGTTGGAATATCAGACTTGGAATCTATTCTTTCTTATTATAGGATTCAGTAAGCAGCACCAAGACCTTAATTAGAATTTTTTCTTCTTAATACTATCTTTTTGAATTATCTTGAAGTATCTAATAAAAATAAACATAATCTTCCAAGGACGTTCAGAATGTTAAAATCTGTCTTTCAACAAACAACCCTGCCTGTTTCACAGTAAGAGTTCATCAAACAAATCAATCTGCTAATGGGGGGGGGGGGGTGGGGATAAACAAAAGGGTTTATTTAAATGCTTCTTCCCCCTCTTCCTGTTGGAAAACATCTTACTTTGGGATTCACGGGATTACTTTGGGATTCACGGGATTATTTTAGTATCTTAAAAACATGCATTTGTTACACAGATTTTTGCAAGTCTTGTGTTGTGCTAATTTCCACCACCTGACACATGAAGAAAAAAGAAGTGAAAAAAAAAAATTTTTCAACATGAATGAAGCAAGGATTTTTGTAAGTTGCTTTCAAGGTAACAGCATCAAAACCAACTTCTTGAGAGCAGAGGCAGCATATTCTATTCAGATGTTTTTGTATGCAGTGTCTGAAAGTCTGCTTGCTCATTATTGGTTAATATTTTCTAAAATCCTTATGTGTTAAGCCTTCAGGACACTTATAGCAATTCTTTTCATATTGTAGGGCACTAGCAGTAGAGAAGAAATTCAAGGTCTTTAGCATATAACATTGCGAGAATGTTCTGTAAGAGGAAGCTTCAAAAAAAGTCTCATTTGTTTTATTTATTGGTCAGTTTCCTTGTGTCTAAGATCAATGTATCCTTGTATCCTAATTTACAATAATTGCTTAAAAATCACTGTCAAGAAACTTGAGCCTTGCTTGTTTGCACCACTTCAATAGCTATTACAGCGTGTACTATTTAGTATATAATTACTTTTTTCAGTTGGACTTTGCGGTTTATTTTCAGCCTATATAAGTTCTCTTAGCTAATGTGTGTTGAGACCTGTGGTGACACAGGTAAAAACTTGTTTTAAGACCTTTGGACTTGATCAATAAAATATTGAGATTTTGCTTTTTTTATGGAAATTCCAAAGTTCTATGACACAGGGGAAGAAAATATCCTGAGAAGTAGGACAGTTATGAGATTTCAGTTGTGTTGGCTAAGAGCATGCTGCAGAAGGGAGAGCGTGATCCAGAGGTGGTTTCTATTCAGTGAAGATCTTTAATCTGCCTTCTGAGGAAAATGAGGTTTACAGCTTTGCCTTCTCTAACTTCCTGCTTCTGTAATTTTTGAATCAGTTGGTCAGTTTCAGACAAATGTTAAAGAGCAGCAGAGATGAAGATACACATTTCTTATCAGTTCTGTGAAAATTGGCAGCTGCATGGCAGAAACCTAAACTGATGTACCTGCTCAAGAAAATCTTAATGTGAGCTCTGTAATAATCTGTCCTGTTTGGTGAGCTGGTTTACCAATCAGTGTGAAGGTGGGTGGAAACTGCTAGAGCATTGTGCTGCTGCTTGCTCAGCAAGTAGTTGCGGGACAAGAAAGAGGCAGCGTAGGTACTCCTAAAGAGTTGGGCCTGGAGTTGCGGAATGAGAAGATAAAGGCCAGAGTGGATGAAGCCAAACTGTTGTGGGAATATAGGAACTGGGTGTGTGCACCATGCTTTCCTATGGAGTTATTGGTTCTGCTGCAATCTAGCTGATGGAAGAACCCCAGACTTTCTAAAATGCAGGTGATCATGTGTGGAGAATCTGTGCGGAACTCATCTCTTTTGTAGTCTTGATCTAAATTTCACAGACTTGTTTACCTTTTATAGTGAAATGGAAGATCCTGCAAATCAAAGTGCAATGAACTTTCATCATGAAACCTCTGCAAATTCACTTGAAGGATGGGAGAACCAAACCCTAACAAAAAATGCGCTAAAGGACTGGCTGCTGTAATAATTCTATTTCATGAGGATAGCATGACTCATACCACTTAATGTTCCTATCTCAGTATTCAGTTTATTTTTAAGTAGAGCTGTACAAATAGTGTTTTTCTGTGCCAGTTGTTGCTATGACTTCATAATATTTCCCTAAATACGCTTGCTCATACTTTCTCACAGCGTAGTATTTGGCATATAAAAACCTTAAATCCGTCAGAATTTCCTGAGCACTGATCATTTTCATGCTTTTATGGAAAAAAAGGATAGCTCTGTGTATGTAGTTTTAGTTGAGGAGGAATAAAAGTTGTTTGTTTTTTTTTTTTTTAAAAATAAATTCCCCATAACCTGTTCCCTCATTTAAGAAACATCCCTCTGTTTCAGCTTTTCCAGTATTTCCATGTAGCTTTTCAGACTAAATTTCCAGCACTGCTATAGTTTAGGCTGTTTTGTTAAAGGTAAGTGGACACTGTAGTATTACTTCAAAACACTTTTGCTGTCTTTTCATACTTGGAGGGGAAGAAATACTTCTTGTGTGGTTTGGGGGGGTGGGATGGGAGACTTGTTGAAACTTTCCTTTAGGTTTATACTTTAATGTAAGGGTTTCTTCTTCCAAGATGCTGAACTCTACAGTTGTCTGCCTATCTCTTCCGAATGGCAGTGAACACTTTGGTTGAAAGGTCTTAGTGTACTATAGGAAAACAACTACAACCCTTCTTGAGAACCTTTGGAATCTTGTTCCTTCCATTGTTCTGCATGGCATGCCTGGGTCACACACTTGCTTCAATTGCTTACTTGGTTTCAGAGTAATGTGTGTGTTAGTGCTGTCTTAATGGGAAAAAGGTAAGAGGACAGAAAGAGGTAAACTAACCTAGCTAGCAATGTTTATTGGTTTAACAAGTTGTCTTTAAATTCTAGGTCTCCTGTTGATCAGGTGAAATAATACCAAAAATTATGGTTGAAGATACCACTGCATAACTGTATACTCTTGTAAAAACTTCCAAGCAAACAAGCTCTTAGAAAAAGCTGTTTAATGTCAAACTATTATTTTGAGTGTGTCCAACTAGTTGCAAGTTTATTGCACTTTTGTTTTCTCCTCATGCTGCTTATAGCTAGCTAAGAAAGGCTATCAGAAAATATAAACACTTCGCTTACCTTGATGTGTTGTAAGAATTGCAAGGGCCAAAATTTATCTGGAAAGAACACATTCCATGTAAAGGTGTGCTGTTGAGACACTGACAATTGAATGGTGTTTTAATGCACTTTTCCTTCTTGGTTCAATAAAAGCACAGGTGGAAAAGTTGAAAGATTGGTACGCTAACATGTAAAAATGCTTTGTCTCAATATATATCATCTTCCTTTGTAATTTTTGCCATTTTGCAGAACCCTTCCTGTATTTTTGGCTGTCGTCTCAAAATAAAAATCTAACAATTGTTGTTCCCATTGTAGTTTTCAGTTCCTTAGTCAGTGTTAAGGTCATTTAAGCTTTCTGTGAATTGGATTATGGAAATGAATTGTATGAAAAACTGTTCAGGAGAAACAGCTTGTCTTCCCAGCCAGAACAGTTCTCTGTTCTGTTTGTGCTGTAACTGTCCAAACAACTGTTTCGTTTCAGTAGCTAGTTTTTGTTACGAACAAGTGGTGTATGCCTACCCTTATGGCACAGTTTTTTTTCAGAGTACCCAAGCAATGCAAAGTTAGTGTTGAATTCGCCTCTGTTTTGGAGGCTTTCAATTCCATTGCACTCAGCAGCATGTCATAACCACTAGGTTGCAAGGTTGGTGAGGTTTGTAGGCGTTTTCTACTCTTCCTTTGGAAGTGGCCCTATTGCATTAAGGAAAGCAAGATTCATAGGGCAGAAGAGAGAGGGAACTTCACCCCTCACACCCTTTCACAGAGGTAAAAATCTGTTTACCCATATGTAGTCCTGCCAGTAGTTGTAGGCAAATTTGTTAGGAGAAGTCTAAACAGGAGAACTTGATGAAGTACCTGTCGAGATTAGGCAGGGATTTGCATGTGTGTGTTCTGGGAGGGAGCTGTTTCCTTCCTCTCCTACCTCTTGGTCTCCACCCCGCAAACAGCATTTGTGGCTATAAGTGCCTGAATTTTTGCCTCAGTACTGTTTTTGGTATTTATCTTAAATGTTAGCTTAGGGTAACCCTATTTTTTTTTTTTAATACACAGTGCTTTATAAACACTCATCTCCTTCCATGAGGATAGACCATGTTTTTCTTCAGATGCAGCTGTGTCTATATAAGTGAGAATGCCTGAATTTTTAGAGTAATTACTTCTAATAGAGATCAGAATTTGGAGGTGATTTTTTTTCTCTTTGTTTTGCCAAAAGAAAAGGAGGTAGTGTGGTAACACGTCACAAATAAAATGCAGTTAAACTAGGCATGGGAGTTTCAACTTCTAGGGCAAGTAATTGTCAGCTTCAAGGAGACTGTCATGGAACCTATAACCTTTTACTTGGTACATGTGGAGCACTAGATACATGCATCATACCATTGTTTAAATTCTATTATCTGGTTTAAAATGCAAAAGAGTGTTGGCAAGAAACTAACAAGTAGCTCAGGTATTTACTAGCCCAGTAAGAGATCTACTCACGGGTGGCTGGGTGAGATAACTGGGGCTGTCTGAATATCATAAACTGTACTAAGACTTTTGGGAAGGAGGCTGGTCTTGTCTTCTGTGTTTGACTTGCATAGCTGCAATGCTCTTCATGTTGTTTTTGCTTTACATTGTTGTGGAGTAAGCTCTGTTTTGTGTTTGTGGATGCCTTTAGCTTGCAAGTGGATGATTTGAATCTAAAGTTCCTAGAGAAATAAAACTTTTTCCATCTGAAAATAAGACTTACTTATTTTTCTTTAAATCAGCAAGTGGTTTTGGCCTTAAATATTTCCAGTGGGTTTCATTGTATAATATAGATTTCCAGTGAAAAAGGAATAGGAAGCAATGCAGGTTATTGTACCAGTAGCAAAGGGCGCTTGATTGTCTCTTATGGAATGCTTTGAAGTGGAATACTTAGTAAGTATCACACTACTCAATCTTTTCTTTTGGTTGTAATGGGAAATTCTATGATAAAATAAATTCAAGAGTTTGGTGAAATTTGATATAGGCAGATGGATTGAACATTTTCTGAACAACAAATGTCACTATAAGAGCCAAGAACTTTGTGTGGTAGAATAGTGTTTTGTTGTGAAACACGCTTACTTGCATGCCCTGTGTAGTTACCTCTTGTTTTTATTTAGCATCCCTAGATATCAAAAGAATTGAAGGATGTTACTTAACTTAATTTCTCATTTGATAACTGTTTTTCATTAATAATGCTCGTAAATAATTTTTTGTATCTTTTTACAGATTCTGAAGGTGTTTAAGCTCTGAATACTTACAAGTTCTTCATACATAGAAATGTCTGGCTCATATGATGATTCGGTTGGAGTAGAAGTTTCAAGTGATAGCTTCTGGGAGGTAACCCAAATGTTTTTTCATAATATTTTGATTTTATTTTTCACTCTTGCTACAGAAAATCTGACTTTTGTACATTGTGAACTGTGGTGAGAGCGGCAATACAAGACACCTTTGGTTATTGTGATCTGCAGAAATAGTCTGCAGGGTAGAAATGGCCTTTTAGATTTTGGCCTAGTTCTGTCAAGGGTTTTTAACTGGCACAAACTTGAGGGTCATCCATTTGGGTAGGATATGCAATTCGGAATTGAACCTTTGTCAGTTTTTATTGCTGAAGAGGGGTATGGTTGGGTAACTTTTAAAATTGCCAAGGGGGTTGAGTGATCGACGTTAAATCTTAAATAACTGGTTAAAGGCTACTGTAAGTGTACATAAATTACAAATGTAAGGTAGTGTGTGAATGTACTGCCTGTCTTCTGTTTGTGTCTAGATATAAGTACACACTTTTTGGAGAGAAGTTATCTTACACTTATCTTAATGTAAGAGCATACATGCAGAAAGGTAATACAAAGCACATTGTAATATCAGTAATTTGTGCTGCCCAAATATGAAGAAGGCTTTCAGATGTTAATGATAATTTGGTTAAGCTTTAAAGAGAGCAAACTTCATAAAGCAGAAAGCATTTTACAAAAAAGTTTCTTGCAAGAAAAATAAAGGTTTGACAAATGTCAATACTGACATAATTGGAGGTAAGTACGCTGTCCAGATGAACTGTATCCAGTGAGGAAAATTTCTACAATGGACTGGGAGCTCTTTTGACTTTGACCTATAGCGAACATGAAAATAGCTAGGGGGAAAATGTCTGAATATTTCTGTGACCGGAGCCTATGTAATACAGCTTGGTTTTGGTGACTTAACATTGTGCTTTCTTTTAAATGGAAGTGTGGTGGTGAAGGCATATTGCATTTTGATGCAGATCTCCCATTATTTTTTGATATGTTATCTGAAAGACCCTAACGCAAATGGGATTCTTGTTTAGTAGAGAGCTATTGTTTTTTGAGGAGATGCATTTACTATTAGGTTAAATACGTTTATGCTATTTATAAAGAGGCAGTTTTAAAAATACTGGATTCTGAGTCTTAACCCCTTTTGTTATAGGGATACTCTGTAGTATGACTCAGAGAGGACCTCTGCTCTTGGAGGTGTCTAAGACTCATCTGGACGTGGTCCAGAGCAACCTGATCTATCAGACCTGCTTTGAGCAAAGGGTTGGACTAGATGATCTCTAAAGGTTCCTTCCAACCTCAATTATTCGGTGTGTTTTATTTTATGCTGAGGCAACTTGCTGGGCAGGCTTCCTTGGTAAACGTGTTTCAAAATAAAATAAGGAGGCAGTCAGGAAGAAGAACCTTGGACCAAAGGGGATTTTTCTGGTATGTGTTGAGCATCCTATACTTGGCAGGAGAACATGCATTCTGGCTGGCTATTCTGTAGTAAGCTGTTGTCTTCCATCAAGTAATCATGTCTGGAAGCATAAAAGATGAATGAATGGGAATTCTGTAAACTAGTATGATTGTTTGGACAAATGTGACCCCAAGTATTTAAAGGATGATAGATGATCAGAAATAGCAATTAGCCTAAGCTAGGACCTTTATGAAGCATAGCGTAAATGTATTTGATGCTTATAACAAGTGGATTAAAGGTGTTCTTTGTGTTTGTGCTGTTGGTGACTTATTTTATATCATTTTGTAAACATTACTTCTTAATCTGTTTCTTTGAACTCTTCTATGTATTCCTTCCAAAAGGTCAGAACTGCAGTCTGTTTCATAAGGAATGTCAGTAATGTGTAATGCATGAGTGTATCGTTATTTATCCTTGGATAAAAAAAAGTTAGACTTCAGTATTGCAACCAGTTTTTTTGTAGGATTAATTCTTTTTGCTGTTTTTTCTCTTTTTTGGTGTATAACCACAGAGGTAGGTATGTTAAAGTGGTCAAGAGGAAAAATTTCAGATTGAATAATTAGTTTATTTTTTTTCTGAAACTTTGAGTACATCAGCCTGGAAAAGTAATATGTTTTGAGAGTTGACAAGTGCTGACTAGAACAGGTATGCAAGTTGCTCAGAGGCGAAAACTAGCACTGTTTAGGTCGTATTAAATGATTTTATCATATTATTAGTTAAAAGTCAACTCCAAAACTGGAGATGCAATTATATTCTCATGGAGTGGGCTCAGTTCATTAGAAGTTCTACAGACCATTTTCACACTCACCTCTTCAGGGTGAAACAAAGGTTTGGCTGCCATAAAAAATGCATCCCAATGATAAGTCAGTGGCTTTGTTACTGAAGTGATTTTAAGGGTGTTCAAAGTATTAACAGTTTTCCTCAAAGCAAAATTGGACTTTCCATGCAACTGATGAGCATATTAATAATAATAAAAAAAATCATCTTTCCTTGTACGAAGATTTTGACAGTTTAGCAACATATGAGGGAGTATCTCACTGAATTTTGGAGTTTTGAGTATTGATTTATGTAGGAAACACCACTTCTTTTGCTGTTCTGCTTTGTGATGTTTGATTCTTAGGACAAACAGACAAATTTGGGCGTGTTGTGGCTATAAACTCTGATTCTTTAAAAAACATTAATAGAGGTGGTTGTGTTAATATGGATGTAAAGGCTTTCATCATTTTAGCACAGTAATTAAATGTTTGAAATTTCAATATGTTGAAACTAAGTGGCATTTGAGTGAAACAGGGGAGGCTGTAAAAGTTTTATAGTTGATTAGTGCTTAGAGTATCACCACTGACATTTGTGTTATGGTTTAAAAAAAAAAAAGCAAAACCCAACAAAGAATAGCTTAGAGACATCAAAAGGTATATCAGGTTGTCATAAAGTGGTGTATGTATTGTTGAAAGACTGTAGTAGGTATGCCTAAATGTTTATGTAACTACTTTGAGAGTTGAAAAATGTGTGGCATGACATCCCTGGTGTTCTGTGGAGATGGAACTTTTATGGATACACTAAGATACTTTGAACTAAAGGTGAAAAAGAGTACTCTGATATAAATGATAAATGATTTTATAGTAATGCTGAACTATTAATAGGAAGGATTGACATGGTAGCCAATTTTGACCTTCATGTATGCTGTAGTCGGTAAATTTACATAGTCTGTGTAGCTTGAGAGAATAAACGTGTTTCAAAGCTGTCTTAAGAAAACCACATGTCTAAGCTTTTCTCTCAATGGAAATAGCTAAGACAATTTATTGAGCAAAGAAATTGCTGTTTCTTTGCAGCCTGATACTTATCATAGGATGACTCCTTATTGCTGGATATTAAACTATGAAGAAGACTGGTAGTCTTGGCAATACCCTGTTATAGTGAGAAATGTGAATGATGTGGAACTTAAGTTTTGGTTGACAGCCTTTATAGTTCCATGTAGCATCAAGTGGCAGGGAAGGTGAGGTTTGAACAAAATGCTTGGACTAAAGCACAACATAAGGGAAAGTGGTAAAGTACCTAAAGCTGGGCTGCCCACTGTAGCCTTGAGATAGGGTATTTTGAGTGATTGCTTTTGTCCAGGAATGGTTTTTTGTGACCTCTGCACTCTGCTTCTGTGCATTTCTGTGAGGGTGAAGGCATTTTGATGTGCGTCTGATACTAGCCTGCAATGTATTTTGATTTGTATATACTTCTGATGATTTATTTGAGTGAATAATTAAGGTATCCAGCAGTATTAGGCCAAGTGATGCCTTGGCAAAATGTAGCATTTGACTTTAAACCTTGCCTTTCTACAGAGAAGCCTGACAAAACAATAAGACAGGAATTAGCCTTCAGATCAAGAGTTAAGAGGGGGGAGGAGGTTTGCCAGGCTTCTGCTGTTGGTAGAACAGGAACCTAAAGTAAAGGAAGTCCTGTGCAAGTAGTAATAATAATAATAAATTTAACTTAAGAATAACTCTTCAGTGTTAAGTGCCATGCAGAAACTAACAGCAAGCCTATCAAACTTAATTACCAAACTCTTGTTTAAGTGATTCTGGTTTGGAGCCATCTTTCCAAACTAAATTTGACTGAATTGTAGTCTAAACTTGTCCTTTTTCCATATGTTCTGAATTGGTTATTTTGTTTCTGAGGACTGCAACTTTGAATTCCAGTCTTAATCTTTTTCAAAATGGGTAACTAAGCTGCTTTGATCAAGGTGTTTTGTCTCACTTGATTGATTAGAAAAGGTGCAGTGTCTCTGGAATGCCAGTCTCAGTACTTCATGCCTCAGATAACAAGTAAAGAACTCTAATAATCAATTTGGAAATTGTATCATTACCACAGGTTTTGTCATTTGTGTCCTTTCATTAGGGGTTTTTAAGATACTTGACAGGATTTTTTTTTCTTTGTTTTTAAAGACAGCCTGCAGTTTGTTAAAAGCCACCTTGCTATGTTTTACTGCCACAGCTGAAGGCAGTGAATGTATTTAAATCTGACCAAGGCACAGAAAAGAGTCTGGCATGGTGAGCTTTTGAGTTTGTTCCTTCACAGTCCAAAATAGCTCAAATTTATTTACCTTTGGAGTGTGCTGCAAAGCCCATCTTTTTCTTGAAAGACACTTAGGAAAGAGTGAGCTGGCTGGGTGTGGGACCTGTTTGAAGAACTTACTGTGAAAACTGGTTTTTGCTCACTGCATATCTTTGAAACTAAAGCACTCTTATTTCTTGAATGTTGATGTTCTGTTGAGCTGCTAATAAGAACTGTACTTCATAAAATGTTGGTAAACCAACTTCAAAATTTTTTGCCATTGCTGTTGACAGAAATTTCATACAATGTTGTCTTTAGGAAACAAGAAACTTGGTTCTTAATCGGTTTTCTGGCTCTAGATGCATTTGCTTTCTGTTGGAGTTGTCACTGTCTTTGCTAGAGTTCCTTGTTACAAGGATAATTACTAGCAGTTTGATCACATTTAAAAATGTGAATTTAAAGTATATGGTTGCATGGTATTAAACTTCCTGATCTGAACTTGTCTGTTTGCATATGCTCAGACTGTCTGTGGAACAAGTCAATGTAGGTTACTTCATCCATGAAGCTTTTTTTATTAGGTTGCTATTTCAATACTGTTCATGGAAACTTCTGTCCTTGAGAGTCAAGGTCAATGCTTGAAATCCAATATGAATAGTAATTTGTTTCCTTTAAAGACTAGTATTTTTTTATTACTATGTAGATATTGTTATCAGCTTCAGATTTGTGGTTGGGGAAATAGCCTTGTTGAAAGGGAACTGGAGAAGCTGCTGTTTGGACTTGTGTTCTTGTTGACTTACTGTAGATATCGGTCAAAAAACGTGGGTAAGACAAGGCATAGGTAGTATCTTGTATCAGAACAGCTGATGTAACTAAAAAAATTAAGTTTTCAGAAATATACATCTTTATTTAGCATGAAATAGAAATAGCAGCAGCTTTCACAGTTAAATTGAGGAATTTTTTCATTATTTAGTTAACCCAAGTTACTAAAGTTTTTTGTTTTCTAGCAGGATGGTAAGTCCTTTTCGGGAGAACAAATATTTCCTGCTAATTTGTCCAGGTGTTTACCAAATAGGCATACTTTAGGAGACAGGAAATTTTGTACATATTTTCATGTAAGCTTGCTTAGAGAGCAGGGAATTGTGAAATAATGCGAAAAGACATTCTGAAAGATGTCAGTAACAGTGGAGGATTTCATCAAAGTTTCAGTTGTAGCAATGCCTTAATTTACTTCTGAAATGGAAGCTTCTTTTTCATTCTTCTGTCTTTCGAACAAGTCTCAGTGTACCTTGATGTATCTGGTTAAGCTCATGGCTTGCTCTGTGTGCAGCAATTCTTTAAGTCTGAGGACTCTTGTTGATAATGCTCCAAGAAGGAATTCTTTCATCTGTGTTACTTAGCTGACAAGGGAGGCATGCTTTGGGTAGTCAAAGGTTATTGCTGATAGCCTGGAGCAGGACGGCAGTAACTTTTCCAAGGGAAAGGGGAAAATTTGGAACCCGATGTGCAATTTGAAACCCTTTGTATTTCTTTCTAGTCTGTCATATGGACTCTTAACACTTGCATGACTGCTGTAAATACATCTCAGTTTCATAATCATTCATACCACTTTCTTGCATCCAAAAACAGACTGTGGCAAAATTGGTTGGTTCCAACATTGCACTGCTTTAGTAAAACATGAGACATAGACAACCCTATTTGTCTTGTTCTACTGAAGTAGTTTTGAAATGGACATGAAAGCATTTAGTCTATTAATAATAAATGGAAGGCCAATTTCATAATGCATTTTGTTAATTAAGCTCTGGCCTTATGCTTGCTAATCACTATTATTATGGTCATATTAAAAGAAAAATGCCTTGAGCAAGCTGAGACCAATGCTATTGTTCACTTAGATACCTGTGAAGGTAAGAAAGGTGATGAGTAAGTATTCCTAGAGATCAAAGTAGAAGTGTATGTGTATCTTGCAAGGTAAGACATTAAAAGAAACAGCTGCCCTGCCTGTGGAAGCACTTATTTTTAATGAGCCGCGGGTCCCTCACAAGCTGTGCCACTTATACCCTAGATATGAGTTCTTACTCTCCCTTATTTTCTGCTAGCATCAGCAGTATGGAGCCCTTTCCATTTATTGCAGGGGTGTTTAACTGCCCTGTGAAAACACCTACTTATCAAAAAAAAAAAAAGTTATTCTGAACAGCTGCTAAACCAGCAACTGGCATTAGCTCTATGAACTTAGGCATGTGACTGATTCCCTTGGAGGACAGGACCTGATGTGCATTTTGAGGTGCTCAGTACATGGCTTTCATCACATTCTAAAGTATTAGTTGAGAGATCCATTAGCAAGATAAGATTTTCAGCTCATTCAGAAAGAGGAAGTTGGTCCCCTGTGTAGTATGAGTGGATGAAGTTTGGCCACCATATGCATTCCCATTCTTCCATAAAAACCCAAAGCAAGACCCAGACCTGACACTCTGGGTAGCAGAGGCATGCCACTCATGAACTGCCTTATAAGCTGTCTGTTCAGATGGTCTTGGTGTATTTGGTACTCCTTATACCTCTGCTTCATGCCTACTACTGTCGGACAACATCTATATGAGGTCTCTGGTGAGGGTGTATGTATGCGTGTTGGATGCAGGGAATTCAAGAGGGAGAAGCTCACAGAACTTACTCTTGAGTATTAAAAAGGTGTTTCTATGTTGAGGGATTTCAGTTACTTGTCAGTGAGTGCTTTTTGCTGATGAAGCAGACTGTTCTGTTTTGCTTTTTCATTTTAAAAATATTTGGACTCTGTAACAGTAGATTCCTGTCCTATCTCCTATATGCATTTTTTCTCCTTCTAATGCTGAGTAACATAATGCTCTCCATTTATATTGCCATGTGTTTGCTTACTGGTATGTTTGGCTTACGATTTTGTGGGTTTAAAAGCTTCCTCGGGATTTTTTTATTGCAACCAGTGGTGAATTTGAACTTACAAAATTTAAATACACAGAGCTAGTGCTCATAGGTACTTGGACTGTGTATGTGCTAATTACGCACCAAGATAATTCGTCTTATTTGAAAAAAACCCCACAGTATTATAGGTGTTAATGCTGGTTGAAATGTTTGGAAACTTCCTGTTTGACGTTGCTGGAAAGAAATTGCACTCATGGTTGAATGGAATGCTGGAAATAGTGTGTCCCTATACAGGCCATCAGTATGTGTGGGTTTGACTACAAGCCTTCAAAGCTCATTATTGTGTTTCCTGCCTGTGAATATTTGCCCATAAAAAAAAGCCCTTGTTGTATCCTATGGTGGCTGACTGACTTGCAAATGGTTCCAGTTCCTAAAGGCTGACTAGTTATGAATAAGCTAGGCAAGCTTGGAAAAAGAGTTGATATCAAATCTTACTTCAGGCATTTGAAACTCCTGAAATATTTGTGGTTATAACAATTATCATGATATACTAGAATTAACTGGCTGAAGTTTAGCAATAGCTGAATGTTTGCCACCTTCTGGGCTGCCGACAAATTAAAATAGGCTTATTTTTCATTCAGTGTACTAGAAAAACCTGCTAAGTGTGTTTAACTCTTTATAGGCTTTTATCCTGCTCGATGAATATGCTAAAAAAAATTCTGTTAGTTGAGGTAAAGAAAACGAGATAATTTAAGACTCTCCCTTTGTGTTTAGTGCTGTGAAACTGTAAAATAATGAAGTTGTAAGCTTTTAAATATTCCCATTAAAGATCTTATCAATGATAGTGCGTGGCTACATTAGTACACTGGTTGTCACAAAGAGATGCCTGGACTGCTGACTATACAATGCTAAATGCCTCATCACTGTGCTTGTGTGTTTTTCTCTGGTTATTACAGTTTCTCTAGATTTGGCAAAGGATTTGAGGTGTCATTGCTGTGTTCATGCATTAGAGGAAATATCAAAATGAGAAGGAATGTTTTCTTGACTAAGCAAAATGGAGATCTGAAGGCATCTATAATGCCTGTAAGAGATAAATGGGGCAAAATAGGATCAACTGAGGCTTATTTGTATCAAAGCTCAGTATTTTTTGCAGTGGAAAAAGGGAAATTGGTGGTTAACTCAACTTAAGAAGGGGGATGTGTGTGACACAACACTGTGAATCAGAATTTTCAGAGAATTCACTGATTGCGTCAAGAGAGTGACCATTATAGTGGCATTTTTAAGAAATAAATGCTTGGGGTTATTTCCTTTTGAAGTGTTTCTGGCAACTAAGGGTAAACAGCTTGCAGCCCAGAAGGCCAACCACATCCTGGTCTGCATCAAAAGAAGTGTGGCCAGCAGGTCAAGGGAGGTGATTCTCCCCCACTACTCTGCTTTGGTGAGACCCCACTTGAAGTTCTGTGTCCAGCTCTGGAGC
>VYZM01022616.1:0-13064 GCA_013398915.1 Dromas ardeola | reverse complement strand
CCTCCTAAGTCTTGCCCTCAAGGACTTTTGTCATCTTGGTTATCTTCTCCAGGACACACTCTAATAGTCTGATGTCTTTCTTATGTTGAGGTGCCCAAACCTGCACGCAGGACTCGAGGTGGGGTTGCACCAGTGCAAATATAGAGTGGGACAATCACCCCCCTTGCTCAGATAGCACTGCTACGTTTGATGCACCCTACGACACGGTTGGGCCTTTTGGCTGCCAGAGCACACTGTTGGCTCATATTCAACTTGCCATCAACTTAACCCCCCAGATCTCTTTTCGCAGGACTCCTCTGTAGTCTCTCATTCCCCATTTTGTACACATAACCAGGATTACCCCATCCCAGGTGGAGAATCCAGCGCTTCCTCTTATTACATTTCATACAGTTGGTGATTGCCCAGCTCTCTAGTCTACTCAGATCTCTCTATAAGGCCTCTCTGCCCTCAAGGGAGTCCACAGCTCCTCCTAGTTTAGTATCATCAGCAAACTTACAGTACATTTGTTTCCTATGTCCGGATCATTTATAAAAACATTAATGAGCACTGGCCCTAAAATTGAGCCCTGGGGAACCAAATTTATGATCGGCTGACAGCCTGATGTAATTCCATTTACTATAACCACTTGAGCCTGCCCCACCAGCCACTTGCTCACCCAGCATATTATGGACTTGTCTAGCCATGTGCTGGAGAGTTTATCCAGAAGGATTCTGTGAGACACAGATCAAAAGCTTTCCTAAAATCCAAACCCACCACATCAAATGGCTTCCCTTGGTCAAGTAGATGGGTGACCTTGTCATAACGGAAATTAAGTTGATTAAGCAGGACTTTCCCCTCGTGAACCCCTGCTGGCTATGACCAATGACTGTATTGTCCCTCAAGTGTTTTACAATAACTCCCAGAATAATCTTCTCGATACTTTTACCAGGCACTGAAGTAAGACTGACAGGCCTGTAATTATCAGGGTCTTCCTCTTATCCTTCATGAAAATTGGGACAATATTTGCCAGTATCCAGTTGTGGAATTTGGATAATGAGGTGAAGTCTCTGTGCTCAAAGAGCAATTAAGACTGGCTTTGCTATCTCTTGTGCAACCCAGGGGAGTGAAGGCTTGCCTGGCTATCACAGGATACATAAATAACGGGGTAGTCTTGGGGAGCCAGGACAGCCCTGCTTTTCGTCAGCAGAGACAGTAAAATCAAGATAACAGAGACTTTGTGTAGCTCTTTGTTTCCTTGAGAGGCCGCCATGCCCGGTAATTGACCTTTGCCTCATTACCTGTGAAATGCATATTAAAGTTGACACCCCTGTATATGCTAATGAAGATTTTAGAGATCATGCTAAACATATATGACTATAGCACTCGTCTCTCCACCCAAATCATACTACACGTCACCTAGGGGAGGGAAACCTCATAATTTTGGGGATAAAAGGATGGAGAAAATGACTGTTAAATTGGGAGAGAAGAAACTTGATACCTGACGGACCAGTTGACAGGCTGCGTTCTCTTCCTCCACCCCAGGCAGGGACGCCTTTCTGGGTAAGCGCTGCGCCTTTCACCTTCTGGTGAATGTTACCCCGGGTTGTTGTACTATTGTTATTTTTGCTAGCAATATTAACCTTAATTAATTAGCGCTATTGTAGTTAGTGAATTTATCAACGGCAATCTCGAATCTGCAACTGTCGCTCTCAATAAAAGTACTAATTTCGATTATTTGTGAATCTGATTCAGTGAAAGTCCTTTGGTGGGACTCTGATAGTAGATCAGTGAAAGTCCTGGGACTCTGACAGACAAATATCGAAACCAAAGTCCTCTTAACGCGACACCAGTCAACTGGGGCATTTAGCTTCTCTTTGGGAAAAGGCTTATATTTATGCGTTCTGGAGTTCTGAAAGTTATATAGAATCATAGAATGGTTTGGGTTGGAAGGGAGCTTAAAGATCATCTTGTTCCAACCCCCCTGCCATGGGGAGGGACATCTCCCACTAAACCAGGTTGCTCAAAGCCCCATCCAACCTGGCCTTGAACACTTCTCTGGGCAACCTCTTCCAGTGTCTTACCACCCTCATAGTGAAAAATTTCTTCCTGATAGCTAATCTAAATGTCCCCTCTTTCAGTTTAAAACCAATACCACTCATCCTATTGCTACACCCCCTGATGAAGAGTCCCTCCTCACCTTTCCTGTAGGCCCCCTTTAGATACTGGAAGGCCTCTATAAGGTGTCCCTGGAGCCTTCTCTTCTCCAGGCTGAAAACCCCCAACTCTCTCAGTCGGTCCTCACAGGAGAGGTGCTCCAGCCCTCTGATCACCTTCATAGCCCTCCTGTGGACCCTCTCCAACAGGTCCATGTCCTTCTTGTGCTTTACACCAGGAGACTTTGTCACATATGCAATAGAAAGAAATCTTTTTCTGATGCAATGGAAAATCTGGGAATTGTCACTCCATTTCCTAGATTGTATCATTTCCAAGCAATTCACTCAATTATGGATTAATAAAGTAATAGCCTAATTGATATCAACAGCTGGGTGCCACCATGATGGCTTCCAAATTGGACTTGGAAGGAATGAAGCCATTCCATGGCACAGACGCTGTTGGTCTTGCAGAGGCAGGCTGAACCCCAGCAGCGGGCGCTGCCCCTGAGCCCTCGTCCTGCAGCCGTGAAAGACCACAGAAATCCATGGGGCTGCCCTGCAAATGAATGACTGAGGTACCAGCTCTTGGATTAAACCAGGCAGATCAACAGTCTTTGCCATTTTTTGCAATATCCCTTGTGAAAAAATGCATATTTTTCAGGAGAATTTTTCAACCTGAGAACAAGAAATTACACTTGGAAAGGAATATTGCCCAGACAACTCAGAGGCCAGCTGGTTCACGTAACCAGCAGCCACTTGTGGTGTACAGACAATGTGGTGCCTGAAGTGTTGCTTAAATACATCCTAGCTAGCTTTATATCAGCAATTTCAGGTACCATCCAGCTGATACAGCAGGATGTTTGGAGGCAGGATGACCTGCTGAGTTTGTATACTCCGTGTTCGTCATGCTTTGCAGCCCCTGCTGAGCTTTCTAGCTGTTGTCCAGGCAGCAGTCAGTGCACCAAAATACCTATATGACATGACCTACATGACACTGAGTAATCGTAATCACTGTAAAGAATACACTTATTTGGTGCTTCTGAATTTTGTTCTAGAGTATCCGAAGTGCTAAAGATGACAAAGAGCAAGGAAAGGAGCAAGGAAGCAAGTTTCTCTTTTTTTCTACTTTGAGCCCTTAAGCACAACAGACACTGACCTTTGGGCATCTGTTTAACTCTCTTTCCTGATAAAAGTCTGAAATAATTTAGTGTAAGGGGTGAAGTAAGTGCTTGTGACAAGTCTGTAACAATGACTGAGTCTGCACATTTCAGTGTGACATGAACTGAAACCACAGTAATTTCTGATCTCTTGTAGAAAAAAAAAGCAGTAAAATGTAAGAGCAGTAATTATGGAAAGATTGCTTTCTAGGTCCTGCATCTACACAGCTTAAAAGTATGTTGCAGCGATTCTTACAGGAAGCTGGGTAATGCCATTCGCATGACTCTGCATGTACATGTACACCCACGTGCAAATGCCACATCCGTGTCACTCAGACGCTGATGCGTGTACAAACAGGTTGTCTGAGACCAGTCTGGCACATCCTTGCTTTGCAAGGAGCAAGGTCTGTGCTCTTAACCCACCTCATATGGGACTGGAAGGAGAATAAGAGCCATTTGGCCACCCTTCTGCCTTCTGCAGGTAGCTGAGGGCTGCCTCTACACCTCTGGGAAAATCAGAACTTGGCACAAATGTTTGTAGCTTGGTATGTCCAGCCCCACAGGCTTGCTTGATGGCCTTCTTAGCTGAGGTGAACCTCCAAGCTTCATGTGTGAGCTGCTAGGTGAGTGTCCCTCCGCACTGGAACAACTTCTTAAGCTTCCAGTGGCATAGAAGGACACATTCACATTTACAGACAATCCTAATGACCCTGAGTTCTGATCTCCATCAACCATGTTGATGTTCCTCTCTCCATTATAAAGCCACTCTCCTTCTTTTCCCTCATATTGATCACTCACAGTGTGTGGTCAGAAAGTACTTTTTCTTGATGCCCAATTCCACAAAAATATTGATAATATTCTGGATATATGTAACTTTACTCTACAAATAAGCAGGTGGCTTTCACACTGGCCTCAAATAAAGCTATTTTGCTCCTAGTGCCACTAGCTGCTTCCACACCCTTTTTCTCTCCCCTGTGCAAGGTAACATTTATGATACAGCAAATAACCTCTCTAATATAGCAAAAATATTTCCTATGAAACTGTCTGTCCTGCATCTTTCCCTACATCTTGCAAATGAAGATAATGTTTTCTGTTTCAAATACCCCTTCATCAGGCTATTTGGGAGCATGCCTGGTAGTAAGTCACTGAGACTTTGATACAAACTGAAGGTCAAGCTCATGAGTACGCACCAAGCCGCTTATCCTGGGAGATATGAGGTGTTCACTTACAAAACTGTTAAACTTCTGCACCTCTGGGTGAGGGAGCCAAGCCAGGGGAGAAACTCAACCAGTTTTCTCATCCTGTGTATCTACTTAACTTGCCCTTTTTTTTCTGTGTATTCAATTTATACCTCCAGCGCTAGGATTGCCTTAGAAGCTATTACAACTATACTGTAAAAAAAAGTCCCTAGTTCTGGCAGATGTTGCATAGATCCAGTGAGATCTCTGTAGATAGAAGGTAAATAAATTTCTGAGGGTTTTGCTTTTTTTTTTTTTTTCCTTTTTTATTTCCTCGCAACATTTGTGGGACTTTAATTCAGTGACCTGTGTATGAGGCTGCTATTTAGTTCTGGCTTTTGACCTTGTGTGTCTTTTACAATTTCCATTGGTGTATAATCAGTCTAAATGTCAGTCTGAGCTTCTAAAACCTCAGGGGCAAAGTTGTACCACATGGTGGTGTGTAGATATATTATAGTTAACCAATAGACAAGGCAAATGTTGAGGAAATTGGCACTTCCCCAGTATGTATGTGCTCAATGGAAATGAATTATATCTGCTAAGGGAATAATTACAGTGAGTTTCAGATATTTATAGGTTTCAGTTATGAATTACCACACACTATTAGCATAGGTTTCTCAGCTAAACATATTCTAAAGTATTTTTTTGGCCTACTGACCTTAAAATACATTTTTAAAAGTCAGGGGAAATGTTGATGCAGTTATTTTGCTCCTATTAATGTATTGAATTTCTTTTCACACTTGCCATAACTGCACGTAATGATTGGGTCTTTGAATTCCCAGTACGTCTAAATAGTCAAATAGCAGCTGGGACTACATGAATTTGAATGTCCTTTTGCCCTGGTTCCGGCAGGGATAGGGTTCATTCTCCCCAGGCTTCGGCAGGCACACAGGTATCCCATCCCATGGGAGCCGTGCCCACTCGGAGCTGCAGGGGGAGGGGGCAGGGCGTCGCGGCTTGGAGCGGGTGGGGGCGTCCCGGGTCCGGTCGGGGAGCGGCAGTTCCGTAATCGTGTTCGTATATCCCTCTGTCCGTGTTATTGTTGTTGTTTTCTTATTCCCTTTGCTGTTCTGTTAAATTGCCTTTGTCTCAACCCACGAGTTTGCTTTTTTCTTGCGATCCTTTCCCGCACTGGGAAAGCCCGAGCGAGAGGCACGTGGTTCTTTGTTGCCATCTGAGGCCAAACCACAACACCTTTTCGTAAAAATTATGGTGGTTTGTATATGAGCTGAGCATGAAATTTGAATCTTTTTTTTGAGAAAACTTGCTAAACTTAGTATACCATGTTGCCCACTTCAGTTGCACAGCCTGTTTTGCCCCTTTTGGCACAATCAGGTTGATCACATTTACTTTATAACTGCTAGTGCCCAGGCTAGGAAGAAACTTCTGCTACATTGGCCTTTACCAAGGAATGAGACTGTGTTAAATCTCATTCAAGCCAACCTTGATCGACTCTTGAGCTTCTTCTGGGCTTTTTTCACACTTCTTAACATATCATCACAATTATAAAATATCCTGGTTATTCACATTTAACGACTTTTCTGCAGTGAGAAAATTGCCTTGATGTAATTTCCAATATAAAAGGTAGAGGATTTCTTTCATTCTGGAAATTAGGTGGAATAATTTAATTTTTATTTTCCAACAGTAGTATCATGACACTGATTTTTGCAGCATCTCTCTGTTAGGACTTGTGGTGGGTTGATCCTGGCTGGATGCCAGGTGCCCACCAAAGCTGCTCTATCACTGCCCCTTCTCAGCTGGACAGAGGGAGAAAAATATAATGAAAAGGGTCGTGGGCTGAGATAAGGATAGGGACACATCATTCACTATCATGGGCAAAACAGACTCCACTTGGGGAAATTAATTTAATTTATTACCAATCAAATCAGAGTACTACAATGAGAAATAAACACGAATCTTAAAACACCTTCACCCCAACTCTCCCTTCTTCTGGGCTCAACTTCACTCCTGATTTCTCTACCTCCTCCTCTTGAGCAGCAGAGGGGGACGGGGAATGGAGGCTGAGGTCTGTTCATCACACGTCTGGGGTCAAAAACGTGCTTCCCATTGTGCTTCCCGTTGAGATCAGAGATGGGCAGCACAACTCTGTCTCCCCTTGGCTGCATCCTCAGCTCTTGCTCCTCCTGGCTCCCGACGGGGTTTTCCTGCCCTGCCTTCAGCCCACCGCCCGACCTCCAGGCATCGCCCCAGGTGCAGGAGATTTGGTCCCTCCTCATCACCCCTGGCCTGGCTGCAGGAGCCAATGCCCAGCGGGGGACACTTGCAGAACAATTACTGTCCCCGTCCTGGCTGCACGAGCCTGGCGCAAAACAGCTCAGCAGGATCCTTGCACAGACCCAGTCAGGCCATGTGCTTTAGTTTAAATACTTATTGCCTCCTCTCATATAAACAACCTGAACCCATTTTACTTTTTCTGCAGTGACCTCGATTTTCCTTATTTTATGCCCTTTTTTGGTAATTTCAGCCTTTGTCACTGACCTGGTAAGCCAGAACCCCCTTTGACTCACACTCAGAGGGTGAGTGATACTGTTGGGGGATGGGAGTTGTGCTGCAGCACCTCTGTGCTCCCACCTTCTGCCAAAATCCCAGACGATGGCTTTTGAAATGTGTTTTTAAACTACCAAGTTCTTCATGAATGATTGTCTTGCAGTTTTGAAATCCTTCATTCTGAGTAGATAATTTAGGCCATTTTGTTTATTTGAAAACTGCTTGTGAGCATCGTTCAATCTGTAAAAAAACCCAAGTTCACAGTTGCTTTAATTTCAGAACAGTTAAATTCTTAGAAACCTTTTATGTTAGTTATTATTGACGCTGTATGTTTGATCAGTTAAAGACAGATTGCACTGTGGAAATTTTCCCTCTCTTGAAACTATATTATAATAAATAAAACATTATATGTGGTCAAAAATGCCACACTTCTGCCCAAATATTTTCCATGTAGAAGATTTTTTATGGAGAACAGCTATTCCCACACATTATTATAGGAAAAAAAAAAAAAACACACTTAAAGGAGAACATTTCCTATACGAGTAAAATCTACCGCACATAGCAAAACTGGAAAGACTTTAGGATTTGAATGGGAAAACATTGCTTTTTCAGTATTCAGCCATCTTTGCTGTTGTAAGAAGGGCATATGGAATCTGCTATTTGTTTTATAATTACTGGCATGATGCAGAAAACAAACATCACAGCAGTATATTTACTAGATGGTTTTCAATAAATAATTACTTGTTCTCTTTAATCCTGAAAATTACAAAGTATCTACTTTTCTAATGTGCTCATTAAGTCTACAAAGGGGTGCATCATGCTTAAGAGTCAAGCAACTTAACCTTTCTTAATATCATAATGAATGACAGATCTTGAAAACATAGCTATTATTCAATTTCTTCAAGTGTTTCAACATCTCAATTCATAACGAATGTGTAGACCAGCCCTTTCTATATTGAATTTTGTATACTTTTCTGTTTCTATAGCCAGCAGATGCTTCAGATCTTCCAAGGAAAAAGAAAATATTGCCTTTTTTGCAATCTTCAAACAAATTAAAAAAAATATTTCTACTGAGATCGAAGACTATATTTCCATTTTTGTCACAAAAGGAAACAAAACAACTCAGGCTAGAAAGAAGACTTAATTCAATATATTCCATTTTACAGGATAAATAGTGAAACTGCTTCATTTTTAACAGAAGTAGAGCTCTAGAAATGAGTGGAGTGGTTTTGAGTATCATTTTGTCAAAGCAGCTGGGGCAGCACAAGGGAAAAGAGAGCAGGATACCCACTTTGGACCTTAAAAATCCAATACCATTATTTCCTGTACTTGAAGACACTTTACCCCAAATCCCTTTGGGTGCCTTATAACATCATGTTTTAGGATATTTTAAACTGAGGTTCAAGAACTGAAGGTGAATTCAAGTTGGAAAGGATCAAAAAGAGCCGTGCCCAACAATTGTCTGAAATTACTCATGCTTTTCAGAAACATACTTGGTGTAGAGTCTGAACATGACCGCCAGGTAATTAATGAGAGGGATCTAGAAAATTGAGCAGTTCTTCAGATCAGCAGCAGACTGTGCAATTCAATCTTCTCCCTTCCGCTTGTTGGACATAAAATTCATAAACGGAACGGTGGATTTTGATCGCCTTTTCTGTTGCCACTGTTTCCGGACTGTCCCTGCAGTCTTCAAGGGTAATTTTAATGACTTAAACCCTTACAACGTCTGACAGAGGAGGTTTGTGCTGTACATCACTGGAATTATTAGCCCATGATGTTTTTTTCTTCATCGGAGCACTGCAGTCCCAGGGCAGAGAGCTGTTTGTCCTGCACCTTCCTGTGAGCACGGGGAGCTGCCTTCTGCTGCCTGCCTGTGGATGTCTCCACCTGGGAATATCAGCAGATGTAGGTATAGCAAACACAATGGCAGGGAAAGCTGAGTTCTGCTGAAGACAGTATTTGATTTGTGAAGCTGAAGGCAATATTCCTGTAGGAAGCTGTTCTACTAAGGAGAAGGAATTAAAACAGATAAAATTTCTCACTTCCAAAATTGCCTTTGAATGATGAGGAGCCAGAGCAAGAAAAAATACTGACGCCAAATTTAGCAGAATTGCATAGCAGAATGCAAAAAATGCCATGGCCAACTATATTCCTGAAGTTGCTTATAAAAATTGTCTGAAGTCCTTATCCACTGCAACACTAAGACACTTATTCCAGGTATTTTTCAACGTAAGGAGATACACCTCCCTGTTTTAGACACTCAAATTACTTATCTCCTGCATGGCAATGGCATCCCTGATGGTCACTTCCTTCTCAGCCTCCTGAACCAGGACTCAGAATAAAAATGTCCCCTCACAGGTTTTCTTTCTCGCCTGGCCCAGCAGGCAGTCTGTAAGACTGACGACTCCTGCACTCCTCAGGCAGTGCTACAAGCCATTTGGGTGTTTAACTTTTCCCCAGATGGACAGAGAAACACTAAGCTTGTGAATGTGACAAGAATCTGGACCTGTAACAGGTAGACATCTAGAAGACTTGATAAGTAGAAATACAGGTAGCAAGACTTGATTCCTGGTGCACATGATGCCCCACAAACTTGCCGTGCCTCATGAGCTCAGCCTGCCCTGCCTCCTTTTTTAAGAAAAAGAACTCCATAAGCCCTGCTATAAAGAGGATATTTTAGAGGTCCCAGTTGCTTAATCTTATGAATAAACTGCTTTTATCTTTTTTTTTTCCTTCTTCTTTATGTTTAACTGGACATCATTGGAATATACTTGGTATCACAAAGACTACACAATGCTACAGCTGCTCCTTTCAGCATGTGCCAGCTCCGAGTGAAAGATTAGCAGATTTTATACATGTGTTTTAGTTACATCAGTGCTATTAAATGGCTTTGAAATGCATTTGATTCTGGAATTATCATGGCTTAGGGTTTTACCAGCCAAAGCCTGACTGAGACCTGCTCTCTTGGGGCTGCCTGTGAGTGTCTGTTTGGTGGTAGCTGGAGGTTCCTGGTGTTTAAAAACAGTCACAAAGCAAATTGCAGATTTTTCAAAGAGAGGAAAGAATAAATTGGTACACACAGGACAAGGAAAATAGTTTGACTTTTGTGATCCAGCTGCCAAAGAAATCGCCATTTCCCTCTACAGGGTCAAAACAGCAGTTTAAAGAAATACGTGGTCTGCTTTCCTTGAGTTACTGGATATACAAAAACCTGTCCAGACATGACTACATACATAAATTTATCAGCTCTTCCAAGCCATGGTAACTGTTGTGCTTCTAGCTTGGGTCAAATATGAGGTAGTTTGGCTTTGGTTGCTTCCATTTTTCATCACCTATCACTTGTGTTATCCCTTACAAAATTACTGAAGGCCGATCCAGCCCATTTTCCGTCTCAACACTCCTCAGCTCTTCCTGACCCCTTTTTCCCTTCCATTTCCACACTTACCAAGGTTATAAGATTCTACAGAAGGCTATAGCATGCTATAGAAGCAAGTTATCAACTTCTCTTCAGCATTGCAACATCTGTACTGCATTTTGGTATCATTTTGACAGATGTATATGATAAAAAAATTAGTCACTGGAGCACACAGGATATTTTTGGCACTGATTGATGGTCTTGCTAGCAGGCATTTCAGAAAGTCCATAAATATGTGAGAAAATACCTTTTTGGACTGAGTAAATGATATTGCTGTTTTGGCAAAATTAAGGTAGGTGCTTGTTGGCATGCAGGGGTGGTGGATGGTGGGAAGAGAGAAAGCAGTGCAGTTCTTTCATCCTTATCTAGCTTTTGGCTTGGTTTTCCCCAGCAGTGCCTGATTTAGCTTTCAAAGGCAGTTTAGGCTTTTCAAATTTTCTGGGATGCCTCTTTCCTAGGAGAATCATTAAAATAATCTTCTAATGAGCGATAATGGACTTCTGCTCTAACTGCCCCATTACTGTAATTTTTTTTTCTTGCTTAACTAACTCTTCCAGAGTTTTGTGTAAAGAAAAAAACCTGTATTCATTGATTGATCATTGTTGTATACGTCTTGTTTTATCAGTATGTGTTTGCTGTTTGTGTTTCTTTAACCATATGGCTTCATTGAGGAATTTTCTAGCTTTTCTTTGGATGGCATCTCTTCTTTTTCTAAGTGCCTGGAGCAGACTACCTTTTTTCACTCCTCAAACTTAAGGCAAATTTTTACTGCAACAGAATTAATTATTTTTACCAGGCCATGATAGCATTAAGCATTAAGTGGGCCCTTGAAGCATTTCTGCAAGGACTTGCAGGACAATGATCCGTTTTCCACATCCACTAACATTGTCAGCAAAAGCGATGATCAGAGTTACCTGTATTTTTGCATTGACTTCTTCTCTCATGGCAGTTCTAATCTCATTAATTGTGATACGATATGAATATAATTTGCCATTTGGATTTACCATGAATATCACTCTTTCTGCAATTAAAAAAAAAACACCAAGCATTTCCTTTTTTCAATTTAGAAGATTTTACCTTTCAATTTTCATTAACTGTGCCCTTTCTAGGAAAAGTTGAGCACGTTCTTTTTTGCAAATTTCCCTCTCATTCACATTAAGACCTTTCTTAGTCATTTTCAGACCTGAAGGAATTCTTGTGTCTCAAAAAGCTCATTTATTTCCTTACACAGCCATAGCAATCATAGTGCTACTTTGACAGAGAAAAGTGGCTGAAAGGCAATAGGACAAAGTGTGTTACTTAAAAGTTTCTGGAAAATTGTTCTGGTTAATATGAGATAATAATATGCATGGTTTTTAAACTAAACCAACTTCACCATCTGAACAGAGTTGCACTGCCGAAAAACTATCTTTCAACTGCGTATATTCTCCAGTGGCAATAGCTGTGCAGTGTGAGCATCCTATAGTGCTGTAATGTCTCTTTGCTATCAGCCACTTGTTTTAATTATATCCAGTTTTAATCGTATTGGTAAGTGTTTTACAACTACATGGCTTTTGTGTTTTTGGTAAGTTGTAATATGTATGTGAATCAATCTCTTCATCAGGCAAACAGACAGATTCTCATTTTGTTTATCTGGAAAAAGCAATAAAGTGTGTAGACTGGCATAGAAACATAACCAGCTTGCTTCTTCCTTCTCATTCTCAGCCAAAAGAATGAAACATAGTTCAATGCTCAGATAAATAATAATAAACAAACAAATAAAAAGGCTCAGTACACATTTACTTAACTATAGGAGGGGGGCCGGAGAGAGAGTGTGACAGATAAGATTATTGCTTCAAGCTTCTATCCAAATGCTCCCAAATTTCAGGAAGATTTATCTCCATATGTTTTGGGTTTGTGACTAGATCAAGTCCTACATGAAATTATATATATCCAGGACTGTTAAAATTATTCTGAGGTTGGTTCAAAATCAATTGGTAAGAAAAGAAGTTTAGAAATCTTTTCTGCTCTTGGTGATTCATAATTAATGTCACCGAGGAAAAGAGGAAGGACAGAGAAGATGTTGTTTTGTCTCACAGAGGTGTCCAGGGCAATGCAAATAGAAATCAATCTATCTGATCCACAAGGTGTTCAGTGCTGTGAGCATCTCACCTTCTTTAGATGTTGATACCCAAACGATCAAGCAGAATGTCCCATTTGGTTCATGTGAGTTTAAGCTCACCTTTTCAGGGGACTACTACATGCATCTAAATATTCTAGGTTTATTTTTCTTTTGAACATAAGCAAGATTATTAGTACAGAAGTCTGAGATTTTTAGGTGTAATCTACTCTTTGGGTTTCTTCAAGGAGAAAAAAATCAGGCCACTGTTAAGAAGCTGACAACCAGCAACGCACTTCTGGAACTAGTTCTTTTTGTTTACTTGTTGGCTTAGCTATGTGCTTGTGACAGACTCATGGCAGTGGTGTAACTCAGCTAAAAAGGCATCCAAGTCATAAGCCTACATCTACCCTAAAAATGGTTTAAATGTGCACCAGTTATAGCAAAACAAGTTAGTCTGAGCATGTGCTACAAATGACAAATTTTCTGAGCGCACCCAATAGAACAGGCATATTT